>JARKHS020014457.1:0-26064 GCA_030143305.2 Amblyomma americanum
GAAACTTTGGATGCCGAGAAAGCCATGCTACCCATTGCAACGGTCTTTTGTAGCGAAAAGCTGCCCTAGGCTAGCCAGCGGTGCATTTCGGGTGGCAACCGTCCTCCACGGTGGCTCAGTGGCTAGGATGATCGATTACTGATCCGACGTACCCTGGTTCATACCCGACCACGGCAGCCGCGTTTCGATGGAGACGAAACGCAAAGACACCCGTGTGCTGTGTGATGGGAGTGCGCGTTAAAGATCCCCAGGTGGTCGACATTACTCCGGAGCCCTCCATTACGGCACCTCTTTCTTCCTGTCTTCTCTCAGTCACTCCTTTATCCCTTCCCTTACGGCGCGGTTCAGATGTCAGCCCAGATGTTAGACAGATGCTGCTCCATTTCCTGTCCCCAAGAACCAATTTTCAATTTTAATATCCTCTTCCTTCCTTTCTTCTTCCCCGTTCTCCTTTATCCCTTCACTTACGGCGCGGTTCGGGTATGCACAGATATGCGAGACAGTTACAGCGCCATTTCTTGGCCTCAAAAACCAAAGAAACCGCCGGCGTTCATTGGCGTTGGCAACGTTTTAGGGACCGCTCGTTTTCACGGAAGGAAAAGCGCACAACTAGCTCTCTTGGTCTGTGGACACCATAATCTCGCTTTCATGTGGCTGGCGTTGGTGTCCAACTTGAATTGAATTGTCTTTTGAGGAAAGGAAATGCCGCAGTATCTGACATATCTGCTGACATCTGAACCGCGCCGCAAGAGAAGGAATAAAGGAGAGACTGAGAGAAGAAAGGAAGAAAGAGGTGCCGTAGTGGAGAGATACGGAATAATTTCGACCACCTGGGGGTGAGTAGGGCGCTCGGCTACTGATCCGGAGTACCCGGGTTTCCGGAGACGAAACGCTGAAGCGCCCGTGTGCCGTGCGATGTTGCGATGTGAGTGCATGTTAAAGACCCATAGGTGGTTGAAATTATTCCGGAGCCCTCCACTGCGGCACCTCTTTCTTCCTTCCTTCTCTTAGTCCCTCATTTATCCCTGACATTACGGCGAGGTTCAGGTGTCTGCCGATATGTCAGAAGGAAACTGCGCCATTTCGTTTCCCGAACTGCCAATTCAATTAGATATTTAACGTGCACTGACATCGCACAGCTCACGGGTGCCTTTGCGTTTCGCCTCCATCGAAACACAGCCGCGGCGGTTGGGTTCTATCCCCAGGTGGTCGAAGTTATTCCGTAGCCCTCCACTACGGCACCTCTTCCTTTCTTCTCTCAGTCCCTCCTTTATCCCTTCTATTACGGCGCGGTTCAGGTATCGACGATATGTGACTCATACTGCGCCATTTCCTTTTCCGAACAGCTAATTCAATTCAGTTCGAAGCCGACCACGGCGGTTGTGTTTCAATGGACGCGAAACGCAAAGGCGCCTGTGTGCTGTGTGATGTTTTTTAATTGGTTTTTGGAGGGAAAGGAAATGACGCAGTATCTGTCTCATATATCGTTGGACACCTGAACTGCGAAGTAAGGGAAGGAATAAGGAGGGAGTGAAAGAAGAAAGGAAGAAAAAGGTGCCGTAGTGGAGGGCTCCGGAATAATTTCGACCACCTGGGGATCGTTAGCGTGCACTGACATCGCACAGCACACGGGCGCCTTAGGGCCGTTTCACATGCTGCGAATTTCACCGCGCGGCACTGCGAATTCGTTCGCTCTGGGGCGGAGAGGGCCGCCGCTCTTGCCGCAGACGGCTTGCGAACGATTTCCGTCCGGTTGGAATTCGTTCGCAGCGTCGGTGTGTTCGCTCTGCGACTGACCAATAGGGAGCATCCTTTGCTTGGCTCCCCGCCAGGCTTGGCTTGGCCAGCTATGGCTGTCCTTGCACTCACGCCTCATGGGTCTGACGTCACTTGCGGTCACGTGCCACAGCTGAAGCGGCGCCGCGGCAAACACAAAGTGTCTTTTGGTCATCTTTTGGTCCGTCGCGTACGCACGTGGTCGCGTCATGGCATCCGACGTCAGCGCTTACGAAGCAGGCCGTGCTTCCTTTAATGAGGCATTGATTGATGAGGTGGCGAAGCGGCCTCTTTTGTGGAATACGACAGCAAAAGAGTACAGGGAAAGTAACAAGAGTACCCTTTGGGAAGAAATACGAGACGCCTTGATGCAAATCGACCCCACAGGTGAGTACCCGTATGTTTTTGTCCGCTGCCCCCCATTTTTCTGTTTATAGGTATGTTAATTGCGATGTCAAAGAGGTAATCACAAGCGATTGTGCTTCCCCTGTAGTAAATGTATCCGGCAGACAGCTAGGAATTGGCGGAAGCTTGTTAAGACGTTCAGCAAAATATACAGTATTGTGCGTTTTTATCGCGGACACTTTCAAAAATTTCCCCGCCTCAACCGCTGGCTCGTTTGCGGTGAAACTGCACACTGAGCTTGCGTATTATGGTAACTTTTGTATCGTAGGAAGTTTTACAACGGTACTTACTTAGTTGAGCCGTGCATGATGCGAAAACATAATCGTCTACGTAGAGATCGGCAACCAAAACCCGCAGACGACGCTTTTTCGCTGAAGGGCGGCAGTGGCGCCATCTGTTTGCGGTAGCGCAAAGCGTCACGACAAGGCCGTCGAGGAGAGCGTTGCAAGGAGCGCGGGCCGTTTGAATATGCCGTTCCTGTCGTTTCGTCTGCTTCTACTGAAGCGCTTACAACATTTTCGACTAATTAAGCGGAAAAATATGAAAACAAATGATTTAACGAGGCTTTACCTTTTAAAGAATATTGTTTGAAATGCTCGCCTCGGCGGCCTTGTCATGACGGTTTCCACTGCCCAAAACAGATGGCGCCACTGCCGCCCTTCAGCGAAAAAGCGTCGTCTGCGGGTTTTGGCTCGCCGATCCCTCGTAGACGCTTACGTTTTCGCATCATGTGCGCCTGAACTAAGTGAGTACCATTGTCAAACTTGCTACGATACAAAAGTTACCATAATACGCAAGCTCTGTGTGCAGTTTCACCGCAAACGAGCCAGCGGTTGAGGCGGGGAAATTTTTGAAAGTGTCAGCGATAAAAACGCACAATACTGTATATACACGTGGATTCTCGGCACCCAGCAGCCGTAGTCTGCCTCGCTTCCTTTCACAAAGAAATAACTAGATCGGTAAAGCAGAATGTACTGTGCTCTTTATTATGAAATGAACCGCGCAGTACAAATATGGGCGGAGTGATGCATTGCGATTTTTTACCGGACTCGCCCAAACAGCGTGTCCTCCGTATATGTTTGGCTCGAGGCATAACACTTTTCTGCCATTATTTACATTCCGCGGCAGCCAACGGCGCCACGTGGGCTTGTGCTTCACTTCTGTTACTTAAAAAAAATGAAATTCAGGTATGCCGTACATGACATTTTATCGCCGAGAGCGTGACAAATGAGCCAGTTTTGGCTACAATTTCCGATGGCGGCAAAATGCCAAAAATTTCGTGCTGTACACTAAATCAACCTAAGTGACCAAGAATTATTCTGGGTCGTTTGTTCTGCTGACATTTTTCTCCTCAAACGTCGAAACGCAATATCTCGGCACCGACCGCTACCGAACAGCATGCACGTTTATGTCGTCTGTAAAGCGGCACTGAAAATATTAGATAATCCATTCGCAAATTGATTAGCGCATGGTAAGTGCTTTTATGGCAGCATGTTTCCAGTCCAAGTTTTGCTCCTGAAAGCTAACTCCTGGAATGCACAGTGCACTTTCTTGCGCACGCTGGAAAGCATTTTGACCTTTTTTTTTGCTCGCTATTTTATTTTTAACTGATTTTCGCAATGTTTGCAGTATCTGTGGAGATTATTCAGACGAGGTGGCGAAATCTGAAGGACACCTATAGAAAAAAACTAAGAGAGATCCAAGCCAGCATGAGGAGTGGAGCAGGTGCCAACCCAAAAAGCAAAACTTGGCAATACTTGGATAGGATGCGGTTACTGAAGGACCAAATGGATATGCGCCAGTGAGTAGCACTTCAATGTCTTCTGAGAACCAACTTTATGCACATTTTTTTGCTTGCTAGTTTTGACATAAAAATATAGGGACAAGAAGGTTTACAGACAAGTGGGTTTAATTGCCATGCTCTTCAGTGAAGCCAAGGTTATCACAGTGCTGCCATTGAGTCATGAGTCAAGACTCATTTAGTCAAATACTATGCTGTATATGTAATCAATACTTACACATGGTATTCAACCTGCAGAGGACACAGCAGTGTCGAACCAGAACTGCTGCCTGAAGGTGGAGACCAAAGTCAGCCAGAATCGCCACAACAGGCTTTTGAAGAAATTTTTGCGTCGCCAGACAATGTACAAGCATGGGCTGCTGATCCAAGCTCCTCATATGAAGCACCATGCACTTCACAACAGACAGAAGTGCAGAGGCCTACGAAACGAAGAAAAGGCCAACAAGCACTTGACCTAGTCAATTCTGAACTCAGTGCTGTGAGAAGTGCTCTTGTTGCTCATAGGCCTATGGACCATAACGAGCATTTCCTTTTGTCCCTCAAGCCATATATGGACACAGTGCCAAATGCCATGCGAAACCACCTTCAGATGGAGCTGCTTAACATTATTGGCCAGTATAGCGAAGGTGTGTACCCAAGGAACCTTGTTGTGAGCCCTCCGTGAAAAAGTAGTACATGTGCCAAGTTTTCGAGTTATAGCGCATCACAGGAGAAAGGACTGTGAACAAGAATTGGCACACACAGTGCTATGTGTGTGCCAATTCTTGTTCACAGTCCTTTCTCCTGTGATGCGCTATAACTCGAAAACATGAACAAACAAGCCAAAGACTCTCTGTTACGTGTTACGTCTTTTATTTCACATGCCAAAGCACAGCGTATAGCAATATTAAAGTCATTAAAAGCAAAAAGACATGATACAGCGCCGCAAGTGCAACATTTATGTATTAAAATATTTACAAAGCATTTGAATAGTCACTACCATCACACTGCATACATGGCTGCAATGTTGAAAAGCATGCGGCACCACCTGCAAATGGAGCGGCTGAACATTGCCGAGCAATAGAGATAAGGACTGTATCCCACGCTTGTATTGTTGTACCATAAAACAACAAACATAAATGTATAACTGTTTTAGCTATGAAAAAAAAGACTGAAGAAGTCATGCCAAACCATTGCCTTGCATGTCCTGCCACCTGTACAATGGTGTGAATGTACTTAATCCTTCAATGCAATGCCAAATTTGCACCAAAACATGTTTTTCTGAGATAAAATGCCCACTATCTTCCGCTGGTTGCCTATTGAATAAAAAGCAATCCGAACTGTGCAATGGCTTGGGCCTTCCATGCATGCAAGATCCCTTGTAGAACTTTTGAAGGGGCTAGGATAAAAGCACAATGTGCCTTCGAAGACGACCTCCAGCAACAGTCGTGGAGATGATGAACAGGTCATGATTATACATAGTTGAAACAGAAGGTTACTTTCAAATGAGGCTACTGGAACCCCCACACAAGCACAGCTACTGCGGAGAAGCAAGTTCATGTCAGGATCAGTAAAGAGATACCGCTAACAGAATTTGTAACTGCCATTTTCAAATAAAAGTTGCATATGTAGAGAAAGGGTGCCCGTGTGCTATCTTGGCCGTGGCAGTCGAATTTCAATGGAGGCAAAATGCTAGACAACCATGTGCTGCATGACAGCAGTGCACGTTAAAGAACCCTAGGTGGTCGAATTACTGGAGCTTTGCACTAGAGCGTTTCACATAGCCGCAGTCACTTTGGGACGTCAAACCCCATAAACCGAAATAACTGGTATGCTGTGCGACATCAGTTCACATTAGGAACCCCAAGTAGCTGAAATGAATCCAGAGCCCTCCCCTATGGTGACTTTTAGCCGATATGCAGCTTATGAGAGGTTTAACCCATATCTGCCCAAACTTCAGATAATTACATTTATGTTCAGAGTCGTCCTTTTATTGATAGAAATATTTTTCTCAATACGAACTTTTGAACCATCTATGCAGACAGCGCAGTGTGGTAGAAACGAATGTACACAGCGTTCTTGAGCTGCCGTAGTGGGCGTCCTATTCTTAAGTTTACTAGTTTGCGTCTACACCCCTAGTACATAACACTGTAGCAGGCGAAGGAAAGAGGTCAGGGTACTAAGCAAATGTGCTATCTGTTGCGTGTAGTAATGTTTGAAACATTTGACGTCAGCTCAAATGTCACATTTCTCATCACATATGGTGGTTTTCCCATGACACTGTGCAAATCTTGTATGCTTTTTTTGCACTCACAATGTTGTCGGTGGGGTTGTCAGCTTGCTGCTTTCAGAGATGACTGGCGGCTCTCTCAGAATGCACACAATGTTACACCTGTGCGGGAAATTTTAGAGGCTCTTGAACATATACTAACGGTCAGTGGTTATGGTGCTCGGCTGCTGACCCAAAAGACACGGGTTCGATCCCGGCTGCAGTGGTCAATTTTTGATGGAGGCTAAATTCTAGAGGCCTGTGTACTATGCGATGTCAGTGCACGTTAAAGAACTCCAGGTGGTCGAAACTTCTGGAGCCCTTCACTACGGTGTCCCTCATAGCCTGAGGGATCCCTTTGGGACGTCAAAACCTCATAAACCATAAATAAAACTAATGGCTACAAGCTTCTACACAATGAACTTTTAAGCTACTGTGTCCCACATGTAGCACCTCAGGCATATATGGGTTAACCCAACTTATACAATGCTGAAGATGGCACTCCACAGACCTTGCATTATGGCCGCAATCCAGCAGACGCACGCTGCCATGGTACAGCACCGGCAGCACTCACAAAATAAGAACAAAAAATATCCCGTGCTTCGGCAGCTGCCCTGGAGAAGTTGTGCCCAGCAGGAGGCTGCAGGCCAAGCATGGCTGAGCCTCCATCAGCTGCCAGGGTTGAGCGCCACTGCCCTTTGGTTACATTCCCAAAGTGGTCTTCTTGGTCAACATACTGCGCGTTCATGTAGCACTCATCTTCGGTGAGGAAGTTGTGCAATGCGCATGACGCCAACACCACAAAATCCACATTTTCCGGCTTGAGGTTGATGACACGACGGAAAATGCGGAACCGTGAGGCCATCACTCCAAAGGCACTTTCGACGCACCTCCTGCAAATAAATAGCATAGATTAATACATGTTCTGAGAACAGAATTTCAGACGATAATTTACCTTGCCCGGCTCAGGCGATAATTGAAGATTCTTTTCTCTTCATCTTGGCATCTTCCAGAGTAGGGCCTGAGGAAATCGGGTCGAAGCTGAAAGGCTTCGTCCCCAATAAATACATTGGGCGCAATAATTGCAGAACCGGGAAGCTGCTTGGGGGCTGGCAGGCCAAGAACGCCCTGCTCGAGGCACTTCCCAAACCTGCATGCACTTAGAGTGCCGCCGTCGCTCTGCCGACCATAGCCGCCGACATCAACCATAACGAATTTAAGGTTGCTGTCGGCGACTGCCATCAACACAATGGAGTATGTGCCCTGCAGGTAACCAAAACAATGAGCACTACTGGTGAAACCTAGCAGAGCACAGTTAGTACCTTGTAGTTGTAGTACAGGCTTCCAGAATTGGGTGGAGCCTGTATTTGTACATGTTTTCCATCCACTGCGCCGACGCAGTGGGGGGAAATTCCACTTCTGGTGGAAGCCGTTGGCAATCTCTTGCCACCTTTCAGTTGTTGGAATCTGGAATAAAAATTTGCCATGCCATGAGATGCACATTTATGTGCAGAAGTGGTGTAAAAGAGATCAGCTTATCACATGGAGGCGGTGATGGTGGTGGTGGCATTTATAAACTCAAGTGCTAATCGAGATTCCAGCGGTTTCTTGGACTCAGATATAAAGGCAGTAAAGCCAGACAAAACATTTTTCTTGCACCAGCTTATAATGACACGGTTCAACTGAATTGTTTAACATTGTATTGTATTGTGTGTTGTGTATTGTAGTTCATTAACAAACAATGCTATTTTATGAAATCATTTTCAGTGTTATCTTATTATTCACATTTTTTTTTAAAACGTGAATAGTGATGCAATGCGTAAACACTCATATGAAGCTGCATAGTCTACTGGCGCATTCCATAGCAATATTGTAGAATTGAAAACAAAAAACTGCCATACAAAACTAGACAAAGGTAGAGTAGACAGGACGAGCGTTACATTCAGGTTCCCTACTTGAAATCTGCGCTTGTCTCTTACTGGCACTGTTTAGTTTGTTTTTATTCAGGCCATGCCCACTGGCCCCTCATCACACGTTCTTGGGAGCCTGGATACAGCTGGAACCACTGACTTATGTCTACAGTCGGTGCATGCCAATTTCCTTACGAAATGAACGATGAAAGCATGGGTCATATAGCCATTACCTCTAAATTAAAAATGCACACATAACTAAAGCATGTACAGTCTTTAGGTAGGCATGCAATAAAGCATACCTTTAAGCAGAGAGGTTGCAACACCTTCCACAGGAGCCGACATGTAAAATGAATTATCCCGGCTACAGTGGAGATGCCTACCCTGAAGGCCAAGGCCACCTCCTGCATATGCATCCCCGATGCCAAGTATCTAAAGGCAAAAGTGGAAGAGACGGGGAAAGTGAATGCAAGATTTGTGGCACTGAGCAGTCCCTCCAAATACAGAAAAACTTTCTACACACAAAACAATTCTTTTTTTCACAGCTGTGTCGGTTCAATGAAACAGTTGTGGGCCTACCGAAGCAGTTGCCACAAAAACACTTTTTGCCTCCATATTGTAGCTCAGTTTTACGGATGCCATGTAGCAACAAGATAAAGGGACACGACCGTTTGTCCGTTCTAGTATGGGCGGCGACTTTCCAGACATTGGTCCACTACTGATTGCAGGAATGGCAAAATTAGTGTGATGCGAACAAGAATCTGACATCATAGATCGGCAGCAGACGAACAGACACCCCACGAACTTGCAAGCAGTCAAGCCACTGACCTGAGGGTGATCGCCAGCCTCATTCGTGATGGGAGCGGCTCACGTGTGAGGTAACCTTTCGTCAGTGGACCCTCCACCAGCGCGTGCAGCTGCTCAATACGGTCCGGCGTCATCCGGTAACATTTCCGGAAGTAGTCTGGGTCTCCCGATATCAGGAGAGGCATCTGCACATCATGATTATGGGTAGGCTACTTCAGTAAGCAGCAAATATGTGAAAAAGCCCACCAGGCGACATTTAAGAAATTTCAACTTACGGCTGTGTAGAATTCGGATTCTGTGCTTCTATTCTTCCACAGCGGCGGCACCCACCAACGCCTCGGTGCCTGCATGTCTTCCAACAACTTCTTCTTCTCGAGGAGGAAGTACTCCTCGAGCAGCAGAAGCCGGTGGTTGCCACGTTCGAAGGAACCGGGAAGCGCTGGCGTGTCGACGTCTTCTTCACAGACGCTCTCTGGGTACATGGCAAAGACTCTCTTTTTTTTTTTCGAGGAGGTAGTACTCCTCGAGGATAAGAAGGCGCACGCGTTCAGGATCGGAAGCACTAACTCTCGACATTGCCAAAATGAACGAGCCGGAGATGTCGGATCGGAGACCCTGAGCTAACTTGACCGTTATATCGACGCACTGGTGGGCCGCGCTGTTTTCACGTCCAATGATTTCATTCAGCGCACCAACGTACTTTTTGAATAATTCAGAACTGTTTACTTTAATAAAAAACATTCAAATTATTTTTTTGTGTCTAAAAACACGCATGACTACAACAACACGACCACATTCCGTGTTGCATTAATGCCACGTTTATTCACGGGTTCCATGAGCAGTCATCTAGCAACCCTGCTGTCACACCGAACGAATTCGCAGGTCCTGCGTTGCATGTGAAACGACTGAGCGGCAATCGCATTGCGGCGTCAACGGCGGGACCGAATTCGCAGTGCCGCGCGGTGAAATTCGCAGCATGTGAAACGACGCTTAGCGTTTTTCCTCCATAAAAACGCAGCCGCCGCGGTAGGGTTCGAGCCTGGGAACTCCGGATCCGCAGCCGAGCGCCCCAACCACTGAGCCACCGCGGCGGGATGTCAGTGCGCGGTATATAGACCGAATTGAATCGAACTTGCCCTTCGGGAAAGTAAATGGCGCTGTATCTCTCGCACATATCGAAGGGCATCTGAACCGCGCGGTTCGAACCAAAACCTGCTATGAATGCATTACTGCTACTGCTGATAGGCTCAAGCCGAGCCACGCTCGCTGCCGCGTGGTGAAAGTAGGAAATATAAAGGATAGGAGAGCAAAGATAGAAAGAAAAGGCGTGCGCTAATATGTCCCCGGCCGATCCCGGAGGCAGTGCAATACCGGGCTGACCCATGCCAGAGTGCTTCATGCACTCAGCAATTCTTCCAAAATATGTTTAATATCTTAAGATCAAGGACACGCAGCAGATATTAAATCAGGTATTTATTTATTTATTTATACAAATACCTCACAGGTTCCACACTTGGAACATTGTGTGAGGGGAGGGGTTACAATATTTAGCAGACAAAAGATGGTACAAAGTGGAAAGAACAAAAAATAAACAATATTAAATACATTTTACTGCAAACACTGATTACACCGTACATGAAAAAGAAAAAAAAACCGTAATATACTGACACAGAGGAAAAACAGCAAACAAATAGTGGCGCTGCATGGATTTGACAACACATACGAAAACAATTTATGTACAATATCATGGATGCATGAAGGTGGTCAATTCGTTTTTGAAGATTAATTGGTCATGTATGGTAGCAATGCAATCCGGAAGGCCATTCCAATACTTGATAGCACGTGGCAAAGCAGAAGAATTAAACGCGAGTGTTCGGCCGAATAGACGTTGGAAGCTAAGATTATTATGTAGGCGACGTGAAGTGCGCATTGGACGTGTAAGGGGCAGTGTGGACGCGTGACGACTGTATATTAGTTTCTGTAGTAAGCAAAGAAGTGCGATATCCCTACGTGTCTGTAAACTTATTAGCGATAAAGATAACTTGATGCTTGTTACGCTGGAATGACGGTTGTAGTCGTGAGAAATAAAACGCGCTGCACGGTTCTGAATTGCTTCGAGTGAATGAATTAAATAAGCCTGATGTGGTGACCAGATGGCTGATGCATATTCGAGTTGGGGACGGACAAATGTTAAGTATGCTAGCTTGCGGGTAGAAACAGGTGCGCTATGAAGATTTCTTATCAGGTAGCCAAGCGTGCGCGATGCTTTAGCAGTTATGCATTGAATATGTTCCGCCCAAGAAAGATTTGAAGTCAGATAAACGCCAAGGTATTTATAGGAAGACGTGCGGGATAGTGTGACACTGTTAAGGGAATAAGTGAATAGCGAGTTTGAATGCTTCCGGCTAACTGTCATGATTTTACATTTGTCAGTATTAAGTGTCATTTGCCATGATGTGCACCAGTTAGTTACACATTCAAGGTCCTGCTGAAGAATTGCATGGTCAGTGGTTGAGCGGATTTGGCGATAAATTATGCAGTCATCGGCGAACAGTCGGACCGATGATGTAAGATGCGATGGCAGGTCATTTATGAAAATTGAAAATAATAAGGGACCGAGAACACTTCCCTGAGGGAGGCCAGAAGTGACGTCACTAAGGGGTGATGAAAAGTTGTTTGTTACCGTGAACTGCTTAGGAAAAGATATGAAGTTCCGGATCCAGGAGACAGTTAGCGAGTCTAAATTAAGCGACGATATTTTAGCTATAAGGCGACAATGGGCAACACGGTCAAACGCTCTGGAAAAGTCAATGAATATGCAGTCAGTCTGGTAGTTTTCATCCATGTTCTTGAATAAATCACTGGTAAGTTCAATTAGTTGTGTATCACAGGAAAACCCTTTTCTGAATCCGTGCTGGCGTGGGAAAAAGAAATCATTGTTCTCAAGATGGCGCGCGACGTTAGATGCAACGATGTGTTCAAGTAACTTACATGGAATACTCGTTAGTGATATGGGGCGGTAGTTACTAACTGTGTTTTTGTCGCCAGATTTGTAAACAGGGATTATTTTGCCAATCTTCCAGTCATAAGGAATTTCGCCGGTTGCTAAAGATTGCCTGAAAATATGACACAGAATGATACTAGAGGGATGTATGGTGTGTTTGAGAATTTTTGTATTTATTCCGTCTACCCCTGAGGAAGTTGATACCTTAAGACTGTTAATTAGAGACGCTACGCCTTCTGCTGTTATATCTATTGTAGTCAAGAATGGGTAATTGAGTTCTTGGGGTTGAGGTAGGTTGGAATAGTCTTCGGTAGTGAATACTGATGTGAAGTAGTCATTAAACGTGACTGGACAGTTCTCTTGGGGTATTGGACATTTGTTTTCATCAAGCAATGAAATGGTGTCCGACGTGCGTGACGGGGAAATTGTTTTCCAAAATTTTGCGGGGTTATTTTTTATGAGCGATTGAAGGTCCTGTGATAAGAATTTATGTTTGGCCTTCCGGATGGCATGGCAGTATGATGCTTCACACAGTCTGTGCTCAGCATGCGCAGAATCAGTGCGCATTCGTTTCGCGGCTCTGAAAAGACGTTTTTTCTTGTTTTTCAATGCTCGTAAGGAATTGTTATACCAAGGTTTAGATATGTTGACCCGTAATGTTATTCTCGGTATGTGTTTACGCACCAGTTTCGCTATTTTTTCTTTGAACAAAGTCCAGTTTTCGTTAACAGACCGGGATGAAAAATCACGCACAAGAATTTCGGAGAAATGCTCGAGACAACGATTAATAGCGTCAAAGTCAGCCTTCCTGTAATTTAGAATCTGTTTTGGTTGGGTGCGGCGTGAGTAATAAGGGGCATTAATCGATAACTGAAGAAGCTGATGATCACTGAACCCGTCATTATAAGATATATCACTAACCCTCTCGGGCGCAGATGATAAAATAAGGTCTAAAATATTAGCATCGCGTGTTGGAGCATTGACTAGTTGAACAAAAGAAAAGTCGAGTGTTAGCTGCATGAACTCATTAGAGGCAGATGAATGTGAACATAGGTTCAGCCAATCAATGTCTGGGTAATTAAAATCCCCGAACAAGAAAATGTCAGATTTAGGAAATCTGGTTCGAATAGCCGTGATATTGTCATGTAGGTCAGAGACAAACGTGGCAGGGGAGTCCGGGGGCCTGTAGCAGATGCCTAAGACAGTGTTACCGAGGCGGGATGCTATTGCTACCCATATGATTTCCAGTTCACATGGAATACCCACAAGGAAAGACAAAATGTTATTATTAACTGCAATTAATACTCCGCCGCCCCTTTTGCTTATTCTATCTTTTCGGTAAATTTGAAATCCGTTGCTATCAGCCAGAAGTTCCTCGTCAGCGATATCTGGACGCAACCACGTTTCCGTTAGAAGTAGTATATTACAGTTGCTATTATCAAGATATGAGCAGAGTTCGGTGCGTTTAGGAAGAAGGCTGCGCACACTGGATAGGGAGTGCGCCCGCCATGCCATCCTGGCAGGTGGCAGTTAATGGTTGATCGCGAGAGGCTGGTCCCCCAATGAACGCTGCGGCCTATTGCAGCAGTGGTGCCGCGTGTCTGCCAGAACGTTGTCAGCGCTGATGCATGCAGCCCACATCTCTCACCACCCCCACGTACCTCAAAGCGCGATAATAATAATAATAATAATAATAATAATAATAATAATAATAATAATAATAATAATAATAATAATAATAATAATAATAATAATAATAATAATAATAATAATAATAATAATAATAATAATAATAATAATAATAATAATAATAATAATAATAATTTGTTTTCGGGGAAAATAAATGGCACAGTATCTGTCTCATATATCGTTGGACACTTGAACCGTGCCGTAAGGGAAGGGATAAAGGAGGGAGTGAAAGAAGAAAGGAAGAAAGAGGTGCTGTAGTGGAGGGCTCCGGAATAATTTAGGCCACCTGGGTATCTTTAACATGCACTGACATGACACAGCACACGGGCGCGCCTTACCGTTTTGCCTCCATAAAAACGGCAAATCTACATTCGGGCCAATATATCAGCAGCCTCGTTTCCAGGGTTCCCGGAATGTGCCGGCACCCACTGGAGCTCTACCCTGCGCGGTAAATTTTGGGTAGGCGTGTTCAACAATTGCCAGGCAGGGGTGTGAGGCCGGGGTGCAAAGTTGGACAGAGCCGTTTTGGAGTCGTTGAATATGTATTGGGCGTCCGAGTGGACAAGGGCAAGGGTGATTGTGGTCTCCTGTGACTTCTCGAGCGTAGAGCCCGAGGGAAGACGGTGAGTTAGGGTGTGGGGTAGGGTTTGATTCTACGCAACAGCTGCCGCTTCATGCGCTGTACATGAGGCATCTACCTAAATGGCATTGTGGGCTTGCCTGTAATACTTATGGAGGGCATCAGCGCGAGCTACGCAGCGAGAGTTATGATATTGGGGATGGACGTTTCGAGGAACGGGTTTCACAACGACAGGCGCGTGGATGTGTCGAGGTATGGCTATAAGGGTTGACTGGTTAGCGGGTATGTTGATGCTGCGAATGGACGAGGAGAGTATATGGCGACCAGTGACGCTCGCGACTAGTCTAAGGTACTGTGTCTGAACTGAAGGTGCGCGTCGACTAGTTCTTGAATTGTGTTATGCATGCCTAGTTCAAGGAGTTTGGCTTAGTGATAGGAGGTAGGTTTAAGGCTTCCTTCGTCGCAAGGCGGATCATGGCGTTCACGCGTTCGGTTTCCGTGCGGTCCAATTTGAGATATGGGGTTGCGTATATGAATGCGGCTAAGCGTAAATGCGATGCACTACTTTCATGTTGTCCGCTTCGCCTAAACCCTTGTTAAGGGAGGACACTCGGCGTAGAAGGTGCAATACGGATAGTGTGGAGGCCTTGAGTATTCTAAGGGTATGTTCATTTCGTTCAAAATCCTCCAAGTGGAGGCAAAGGATGCGGTGGGCGGGTGTGATGGGGATAGGGGATCCTTTTAAAGCGATTTGATTGGGCGAGTTAGCCCCACATTTTAGTCTAATTAGGAAGAGCGCGGACTCAGAGTGGGGAACATTCAAGCCCGATGAAGGACGCGTGAGAGGAGATGGTGTCTGCTGCTAACTGAAGAGTTTCCTCAATTTACCTGTCAAAGCCATGAGTGGCCCAGCGGCGCCGGGGATCCACAGCCGCGGAGCGGCTGCTGCCTGAGGACGCGATCCTCCCGAGCAGACGCGGCTTGGCGTCTGTAACGTTGAGTGCGTTCCGCACACTGGCTAGGCTTCGCGCCCACCCTGCCACCCTGGTAGGTGGTGGTTAATGGTTGATCGCGAGAGGTTGTTCCCCCAATGAATGCCGCGACCTATTGCTGTAGTGACGCGTGTTTGCCAGAACGTTCGCGCTAATTCATGCAACCCACGCTCTCTCTCTCTCTCTCCCTCCCTCTCACCACCGCCACGTACCTCAAAGTGCTATTGAGGCGTCCACTGATCCAGGGAGCCAGTTATGCGCCCATCCTTTCTTCAAAATCATCGACGTCTAGAATGTTGTCAACGCCAACGCCAATGACCACAATGAACGCCGACAGCTTTCGCTTTGTATATCCTGGATTAGCTGAGGTAATCCACATTCATTTTTTTCTTTTCCGCCAATCTAAACTATTTTTAGTCTGAAGAGTTGAATGCTGTTTGAAAATGATTAAAAACATGTCGTTTCAACTTAAGGAGCACTGAGTTTTTTATTGACATATTAACTAATTCATTAGGATAAAACGTCAAGGCGCCATGACAAACAGTCGAAAATGCCTAGAGTGCTAAAATAGGTCGATCTGCATTTCCGTTTACATTTAAGATAAGACTGTAACTGCAAGAACACACGAGAAAAAAAAGCAAAGATGTGTTAGTATGCTGAACCGTACTGGCGCCGTAAACTATTTAAATAAGTTAGATACAGACAGGCGGAACGCAGAAGTACCACTTAGTTGCTATATAGCGACGCCTGCCAACTGCACGCGGTGCATTTTTTTGCATCCGTTTACGGCAGTAAAATATCTTTCCTGTAAAGCGTAGGCAGGACGTCGATCTCGGCAGTTGTAAGCTGCTTTTCAAAACAGAACTGGTTTTCGCCGCAGTTCCTACTACGGGCATGCAACAATGGTTCTTCCATTTGTGCACTGCTGTTCCTATACGTCGCCACGAAAAAAAGCGGAAAAGTCGCTCGCCTTCTAAAATATATCTTCCACGTTTGCAAGCATTCCGTACTATCCATCAAAAGAAAGTATAAAATTTGTTAGTTTTTGGCGCATGATAGCCTCAGTCGCTTATGTTCCATAAAGCTAAAACTCAACGCAACACACTAATCTTTTGGAATTCGATTTACTGCAAAAACAATGGCTTGCTTTTCTTAAGGAAACACAGTTCCTGGGAACATAGAAAACAAAAAAGCCTGAGAACCAGTCACCATGTTACAGAATTAGAGCACTGCAGTAGTGCAGTCTATATGGATTGTAACATGTGACATGTTTCGAATTAGACAACTAAATGTGGAACTGAATAAGTTTTGTTCCGAAAACTAAATGTAACTGGATCATCATTACATTATTTGAAAATGTAAGACCCATAAATAATCTGGTTACTTTGCTGTTGTGCACCAATTTTTTCTTCAAATCGAGAATTTTTTTATCCCATTACTGCAGCAAAGGGATTAAGCGCATGCAATGCACTCTCGTATGCGGGACAATGTGCAACAATCAGTAAGCCGCTCTGCTGATATAAATGAGGTTACCACCTCCTTTTGATTCAGTATAACTTTTCGGTAATCACAAGCAACTTAAATGCAGATTAATACACTACTTCATGATGCTTGGCACTGCTATCACAGGGAACGACTCCGGCTTAGCAGAGGATAGCAACGCGCAAAGAATTTTAATGACCCAAGGTTCAGCGCAGTTCCTACAGAACGATATGAACGCCGAGTTTCACGGGGGTAGGGATGATTACGAAAATATTGGCGAATGTGCTGCATTTGCAACGAGGACACAAAAATAGCGGCTTGTTTGAATAATCACTTTGGTTGCCCAAAGTGTTTGGCCTCTAGTAACTCCTCATCACAAGATACAAAATTAGCAAATGGGAACGAAATAATTTTAAGTTAAGATATTCGAAATTCCCCATGGTTTCACAACCTGTGCTGAGCATTTCATATGACAGAGACACAACTGAAGAGAAACACCGTTGTTTGGCATACGGATAGAGCATTAGCCAATAGCAGGAAAAGATTTCAAACAGCACAGTCGGCCTCGTTTCATTCGTATCTCCTTCTTCCACATTTTTCAGAAAAGAGACCACAACGATAATACAAACACTAATTATAGTTATTTGCGAGGCACCAAAGTGGCGAAAGATATAATATGCCCCAGAGCATAGGTTAAAATACGAAAAAAATTCCCTAAAGGGTAAGTTCATTGTGTGTTATGGAATACTAAATAAAGCCCTTTGCTTCCCTATTACTTTCGCTGCCATACGAGATTGTTTTGAAAATAGATTCCTGCATACGGTTTATTATTTATACTTGAAGGGGCGAACAGTTCCAACCGGCCTCCAACTGTTGGAGGCCTCCTATTTTAAAGCAACTGTAGTGATTGCGTTAGTGCCCCATCTATCACCATTTATAAGAATGAAACTTCTTTTTTAGATACACGGGGGTGAGATACCTGTGTGCCTCGCCTATCTTTATCCACTTTTCTTGTAAAACCCTCGCTCGCATGTGTGTTCTTGATAACGATCTTGATGTTCTCCTTATATTCTTTCGCATTTGCTGTGAATAAACAGTTGAACGTTGCGCCTGTCTCGTATCACCTGCTGTGTGTTGCCTTTTTCGGCGCTACAATTCATTTCTGGAAACATGCACCATCTAGCCCCTCAAAAAGTATTACTTAGTTTTCAAATCTCTGGAGGTAGTGACTTAAGACAGCTTGCTGTCTTTTGGCTAACATTTTTCGGTCATAAAGCAAAACGGTCATGTTCAACATTGTTATTAACGACAGAGTATGGCTGCTTTTTACGGCAAGACTGCTTTACGCAGCCTTCCCGGAGCGAGCTTCTGTAGTTATCTATAGAGACTGGCAAGGTAGCGCAGTGTATAGCGAAGCTTGCACACAAGCTTGTACATTCAAAATATCGCTGCCTCTTGTGCGGAATCAACGCCATCTTCTAAGTTAGTGGAGAACTAACTAGGGGCGTCATAATGCAGACCAAACCTCTGAGATAATATCATTGCTGCAGTTTGGCGGGATTTGGTTGGTTGGTTGTGAAACTTTATTTCCAGCGGATATAGAGGAGCGACACGAAGTCGCCCCCTGCTTAAACGGCGGCCGCTATCCCTTGGGCAGCGGCGGCGTCTTCAGCCAGCTAGAGGAGCTTGATCTGTATCCCCGGGTCGGGGCTGAGCAGTAGAGCCTCCCAATGAGCAGAGTCGGTAATGAAGTGACTCGCGGGTAGGGATTGCGGGCAGTTCCAGATCATATGATTTAGATCGGCTTTCCCATCACAATATTTGCATTTGTTTGAGTAGAGTCCTTCCGAATAGAAGCTACACAATTGGGGATTTGGATAGGTGTTAGTTTGAAGTTTACGCCAGGCTTTGGCCTGTTGCTTGGAGAGCGTTTTATCTGCTGGGGGGCATCTGAGTCTTGCAAGCCTGTAGTGCTGCAGGATTTCTCTGTAAGAAAACAACCTGTCCTTGCCAGAGTATAGGGCGGGTGGGCTGCACGACCCAGCTCGGCGGGACAGTTCTCGAGCTAGGTTATGAGCCGCCTCATTACCAGCAAGGGAAGCATGAGCAGGCGTCCAGATTAGGCGAATGCGCCGCGTGGGCTGATAATTTAGCAGAATCCGTGCTGCTTGTGGGGAGATTCTTCCAAACGTGTAGTTACGTATAGCCAATTTTGAGTCGCTGACAATGGTTTCTGCCGAGGATCCCACAATGGCTAGAGCAATGGCTGTTTCTTCTCCAACATGTGTGTGCTGAGTGCGTATAGTGCCCCCAGTTATGAGTGTACCACGTTCCGTGGTGACCACAGCTACCATCTTGTCAGCCGAAGAATCTGCCGCATCTACATATACCACAGAGGTATCATTAAGAAAGCGTTTGCCTAATGATTTGGCTCTCTCTGTACGACGTTCAGCGTGGAAATCTGGGTGCATGTTCCGAGGTAGTGGAGGAATGACCAGAAGCTGGCGTATATGTTTGGGAAGGTCAGTTGTGGGTCCGCCTTGTCGTTCGTATGTTATGCCTAGTGTGGACAGAATGTGTCTGCCAGTTGGTGTGGCCGATAGTCGTTCGTACTGCGAGACGGTTACCGCTTCAATAATCTCGCTTAGGGTGTTATGAAGACCGAGACCTAACACTTTCTCAGTCGCTGTGTGCATGGGTAGCCCAACTGCCTGTTTGACGCATTTTCTGATTATGGCCTCTACTTTTTCTTTTTCAGCTGACTTGAGATGTAGGTAAGGGCATACGTAAGCTATGCGGCTTATCACAAAGACTTGTACTAAACGGAGAGTATTGCTTTCCTTCAAGCCCGAGTGGCGGTTACTAATGCGGCGAATGAGTCGCATAATTTGCTGCCAGGTTCCCTGAAGCTTCCGAATTACGTCACCATTGAAGCCGTGTTCTTGTAGAATTAGGCCCAAGATTTTAATTTTGGGCACTCGAGGAATGGGGACTCCGCGAATACTGAGTTCGATGGCCGGTGGGGTTTGCGCAAGGGATCTGATGTTGCGGAATATGAGAAATTCAGATTTGGCTGGAGAGCACCGCAGCCCCCTAGGGTCTACATAGCGGGAAAAAGAAACTCTCGAACGTATCGACGTTAAGCGCAGCACATGATACAAGGACGCAGAAAGAGCACTCTGCGAATGTTCACTAGCAACACAACTTTTAAAAAGTCTTCTCTCATAATGCCCTCTGCCCTAGCCCTGGGTTATCGTGTCACTATGAGCTTCAAGGTATTAGCCTAACAACGTGCCCAGCTATTTGTTTTACTACCTGATAGGTACACTTTTTGAAAACTGACTCCCTCTCCGGCAGCTGTCTCGAGCGCGTGAATACGCGAGCACCAGTCAGTGACAGAATTTGTTGTTCTTGTTGGATCACATAAAAAATCCAATAGTGCGAATTTATATTAAAATCAGTTTATTATTTGAAAACCACTATACACACCTCACACTGAGAAGTGTGATGAAACCAGAGTTTGCTGAACTAGCCCATGAGACAAGTTTAAAAATTAACACGCGCTGATTATGGTAAGCTAGTTGCGTGCCCTAATAAATGGGTTAAAGTTGCTGTAACTAGCACTGCTCTATTACAGCGGATTTAGGGCTGCCTTTTAGCATTTGAAACATAGTCATTTCTTTCAATAGCATCAAAACTACGCACACAGAACAGCGCATACCAACAAGAGAACACACTATGAGCAGAAAACGAAGGTAAGAGAAAATGCGTAGATAAAAATAGTGAGCATCTAGTGACAATATATCGAACATACTTGCCCAAAAAATGAAGAAGGAAAGGGAAATCTCTTTTCTTGTCCATTTTTTGCGCAAGTATATTCGATTTAATGCAAAATGAACCAACTCTCCCTAAGGAAAGTACTTACGTATACCTAGTGACAGGAGACATTCCAGCAAGAATTTGCTCCAAGAGCTAACCAGGAAGATTTCAGTGAAACAACTGGCCTCCTTGAAGACTGCTCTGTGCCTAACACATAAAAAAGGATTCTCATCTGAGTATCTAGACTCTGAGCAGTTTCAGGTACTGTGTAAATGCATGCTGTTTAAACGCAAAATGCAACTTTCATTTCACTTTTGCTAGGAATATAACTCCATATTTCGGCGTTAGCAAAGCGCTCCCTAACATTTCGAGATATATAGAGCATACAGCGCTTTCTATCACCGAATTTCCAAGCCACACCAGACCTGTGCACCATATTTAAGCAATTAAAGCACTAGTAAGAGTACGTCAATCGCAACGTTCTTTCATATTGAATATAATTAATTTTCAAGCATTATACCACCCAGTGCAGTCAACACAGCGGAAATGGTTAAATCCTATGTCAGAGTCTAGGAAACTAACAGAAGTAATTAAGGAACACACTCTTGGCAATGAACTACCAAGCAATCATCCGAAAGTCGAATGTGACTCCACACACAAACATGTTATGGCACATGTCTGGCTGCTATAGTCTCCTAATAAAAACGGCATATCAGTATCAAACATAATGCAATATCGCACCGTGGCATTGTGAGCTAGCAGAGAAACTCTCACCTCGAAACTTTCTTGCTGAGCTCCAGTCCTTCGCTTCTTTGAAATAGGTTAGCGCCATAAAAGACGAACACAAGGCGAGAGAACGAAGATACGACCCAGAATAGCGCAACTAAGACCTGGTTTTATTTTTCGCTCCACGGTACATATTTAAAGGCTTGTCACATAACATCATGCGCAAAACAAAGGGGGAGTCTACGTTTTTACATACCAAATGTTTGGTGAATCACTCGCTAATCTTGAGTTTATGGTACGGCAAACAACAAGGAATGAAAAAAACACCCGCAATGGACACGATGAATAAGTGAAATGGATAAGGAAGGAAAAACAAACAGGACCAATAAAAACGTGCTCAGTGCTTTCTTCAACGCATCTCTAAAAATGACGGCTACACAGAGTATAACGCTACCGCAGCATCGCTTACACACTGTTCTCGTTTTTTACATATGCGGAAGGCCTCCAGAAAAATTGTGAGTACTGCTCTTCTCGCCTTGTGTTCGTCTTTTTGGCGATAACCTATTTTAAAGAATGTCTAACCAACTAGCCCCGCACCAAGTTTTACTAAGGTCCTTCGCTTGCTACGTGGTGCTCGTCTTGAACGACGTCAAGTTTTTCCGAAAGAAAAGACGCAAAAACCTGCGACTGAAACTGCCGCCGGAAGACGAAGCTGTCACGTTGCCGACAACAGCCTAGCACAAGGACAAAAAGTAACCTAGAAACTTAAATTATATGATAAAAGGCGAGAAGCCATACGCGCCGAACTCACTTGACGACGAGGCGTGACAGGCTTCAAAGCCGCCAGCTATCACCATAATTGCCGCTGAGCTGAGAGGGCGATACGAAAATTAATTTTTTTCCTCATAACTGAAGCGTTCCCTTTGCACCGAAGTGTACATGACTGAAATATTCCGATAGCAGTAACCAGTACAGTGTTCCCAGGCTTTGAGTCACAAATATATGCCAAAATAACCTCTTCATTGTAATATTTGTCTACCTAGGTAATTTCAGCGCATCAATTTCACTGCCGGCCATAAAGTTCTTTACTATAACTAGAATAAAAGCTGGCGGCGATATAATTCAGTCATCATGGAGAAGAGCAAGAATGCCGGTGAGACAAGGATTCTTACTAGGCTTGGCTATTGTTGGGCATAAACGTGGATTCAGCTGTAAGAATACGATTCTTCTCGAGGCAAACCTGGCAGAAATGCTGTGAAAATATTCGTTCGAGCTCAAGACGGAAATTTTACTTGAGTAAAATGCATTGAAGGAGTGAAATACGCAGTACTGAAATAAACTATTTTGAGCACAAAGTAGAGCATCGAGGCGCAACTATCAATTTCGGGTTGTAATCCACGTTTTAGGCCCAACACTGGCCTAACCAAGCCCGAAACGTCGTCTTCCCGGTATTCCCTCAGTGGATGAAACGCACATTAAGAAACTCGCACAGACAGTGGCGCCAGCTTTTACGCTGTGTGATATTAGAAACTATATGCGGCCGCCATCTGATCTCTGTGGGATTTGGTTCGTGGCAGCATTCAAATCGAGACCCATCTCAGAGGACAATCATACATCTGCATAGGCTGCCTCAATGCTGCGTTCTTATACGTAGTAGGCTGGTGAAATTTCCGCCAATATACAGCAAGTGCTCATTCAGATACAACGAAGTGTTTTTTGCGGAATTCGGTGACTTTGACACATTTGAGAGGCTAACACTGCTCCCAGACATTGAAGCCTTATTTCTGATTAATCTTTTCCCTCCAGTTTTCTCCCCATTGTAGAGGTTTGCCCTATGCTGGAGGTACAAAGTTGCGTCTCCCACTGTAACGCTGGGAGCCGACATCCAACCAAAGGAACACGGCAAAAGCTGCATCACACTTGAGGCACACCCAGAGCTGGCATGACGCCAGATGCACTGCACGGCCTAAGATAGAATAAAGGAGAAACAGATTTTGGGGGCAGGGGAATGAGAAAGAGCTTGCGTGTTGGCGCGACGCCAGAGCCATCGCGTGGCACAAGTTAGAACTAACGGTGATGCACGCGGTGGCGCTGTGCGCAGCATGACGTCAGCGCCGTGCTATAAAATACCGGCGCGAAGCGATGTTTCGTCTCGCATCTTTTTCAACTCTCTTTTGTACGGACGTGGCAGCAGTTGTGGCTCAGTTCGAACCAGTGGACAGGCCCGGGCATTTTCCTTGCCATTCTTCCTTCAGTTGCAACAATAAGAATAACTCGCGCCAGCTGTATCGGCGCTCGCCCACCGCCGCGTTGTACGTACGTAGCACGACTTAGCGCGCCGGTATTTATTGTAGCTGCTCTGCACAATGTAAGCAAAACAGCGCAGCACAGTGCGCAATGTAGCGGGCTTCGTCGGAAGCTTGCGCACTAGAGAGCATAGGAATGGCTTCTTTTACGAAGCACTGGTCGTTTTTTGTCGACACAGCTGTTTTAAAGGCAGTGATGTTTCCTGAAAATGCCAAACTATCTATGACGATGTTCGTCACTTGGTACACTCACCCGCGATTGTACTCTTGCGGGTTCACTCATACTCACGTCTGTCAGTGCGAGATTGCGGATGTCAGTGTGGGTGGACCTGACTGTGAATGAGTGGATGTGCGAGTGAGTGCATGAGTGTGGGTGGACGGGACTGTGATTGAGTGGATGCGAGTTTGAGTACATTAGTGTTCGTGAGTGGATATGAGTTTGACAGCGTTGATGTGAGAGTGAGTGGAAGCGAGTTTGAGCGATTACATAAGAGTCTGAGTGGACGCGACAGCGAAGTATACCATGTGTTTTTCTCGGCGACGCTATACGCTTAGCATTTTTTTCTTTGTGCTGTTAACTGAGAGGAGGAAATTTTTGCCGTCTTGGACTACGGCGGATGAGGGCGACGTGACATGCCGGTGTTCCTGAAAGACTTAAAGAGAGTATTCTGTGGTTGCGGTAAAAAGCAGGTTCTTGTTCCTGTTTTTGTTTTGTTTTTGCTTAAATGGCAGAGGCCCTTCGTGGCTGTAATGAAAAACTGCATTTTGTGCCTGGCCCTTATACAGGACTTTGCAGTTCCACTGCCGGAAGGATGGGTGTCTTTTGTCGCGCATCTTAGACGGCTCGGCTCGAAGCCATATTGCGCAGTTACCACGCGTATGCCAATAGCGTAAGCTTGAATTCCGAGTATTGGCGAACACGCTTGGAGATTTGTGTGCCCACGCACCTGCATTGTAGAAAACTGCAGGGGTGGCAACAGCTTTATTGTGCTGTGCCGGCAGGGCCTAGACCCAGCTGCATCCCCCATTACTCGCCCAAGCCCTGCCCTGTTTCTCCAAATTAAGGCCCAGCGCGTGCACCAGAAAGCTCTGACAAATCTCTACCTGTCCGCGACTTAAAGCTAGAGGCATTATAAGAGGGAACACGGGAGCGCGGGGCCTCCGCTATGCGCAAAGCGCTGCCAACGGCAAACCGCGAGAATCGGTGGTAAAAGTGCATGCAAAGGAAGCATGGCCGGCTGCTCTTTGCGAAAAGCTTCTAGATGAGGACAGCTCCGCATAAAACGCAGAAAAAAGAGGAAACCAACCTCTTCTTCAGTAACGCCAGAGTTCTTGCTTCTGCGCATTGATTAGAAATAAAGAGCCTAATTAAAACCCAAAATAGATAATCATCACCTTCATCATCAGTCTGACTATGCCTACTGCAGGACAAAGACCTCTCCAATATCTTTCCAATCAACCCTTTCTTGAGCCAGCTGTGGCCTCCCATTCCCCCAAACTTCTTAATTTCCTCCGCCCTCCTAACTTTCTGCCGCCCTCTGCTCTGCTTCCCTTCTCTTGGAATCATCTAAAATAGATAGCGGCATGGAACTCTCAACTTAGTGCTTTTGGTTGCGATTATTTCATTTTTGTTTCCCTGGAAGACTGCGCCTTCAATAATAAAGCCGAACACAAAGCTAAAGACCATTTTCTGCTTTCTGTTCCTCCCTGTGATCTATGAAGTAAGGTGTCAAGGAGCTCCACACTGCACCATTAATTCGCCATAGTTGCGCAAAAGGACGCTTAGGTCGGCGAAGACACGTAGCGTGCACGGTCGTCTGTTCCAACAGGAGAAGGCTGTTTCGCTCCTCGCCGTTTGGTGTCCTCGTCGTTCTATGCAACAACAACAGAACATCACAACAACAGTCTCATCAGTTGGATTTGAATATGCAATGTCATAAAATTTTTATATTGTACAAGCATCTTGAGTTGCTCAGACTGCCCTGTGCTGGCTACCAGACAAGAATATTCTTACTTGGTAATGCCACAGTTATTCTCTGGAACAAAGGGCACCTTAGGCACCTGCGTTGTCCCTCACCGATGGGTTCAGTGAACGAAAAGATAATATTGATAGTGGCTTAGCATTGTTCTGCACGAAATATTGTGCGAAAGCACGTTTTTGGAGGTGGACACTACCGCCAAGGATCTGAAAGCGCGATTGAGATGTCCACTGAGCCAGGAGGCCAGTTATGCGCCTTTCCTTTCCTCAAAATCAGCAGAGTCTACAATGTTGCCAACACCAATGAACACAATGAACGTCGGCGGCCTATTGATCGAGTTCGACGTTCCTGCGAAAACACTACCAACGCAAACGCAAGCAGCCCACATCTCTCTGTAACTATGCCGCCACGTAGCTTTAAGCGAGATTGAGGTGTCTAACGACTCGGGAAGCCAGTTATGCGCGTTTCATTTCCATTCGCGAGTGCCGAGTGCAGAAGATGCACGTGCGCTAGACCGCCGCAGCCGATTACGCCTTGTGT
>JARKHS020014458.1:0-19109 GCA_030143305.2 Amblyomma americanum
GTATCAAACAATGATAACGTCAGCAGAACTTGGTGCTGGGCTAGTTGGCTGCTCTTTCCTTGAAACTGAAGTAGCACTTCCTTGTTGTGTTCTTGTGTCCTCTTCCTGCAGTCTTCCCAATAGCACTACCTTAAATTTCAAAGAATGAAAAGGTATTTTCCAGCAACTAGGTGCAGAGAAATTTTGCTAATGCAATCTTGTGCTGAGATATCTAAGGCTTATTGTCGAAATGAATTTTTTGCTGCATAACATGCGAAGTGTCCAGCAACCTAGCCAGACAATGCAACAGTGACTAATCTCTGTGAACTATACTTCAAAAAAATTCTGAACTAAAAGCAGAAACCAGTTAAAATCGCGTTCTCAGTGCTGTTACTAGTGCTATTCGAGTCATGAATACAAAAGGCGATGCAGATGAGCGCCGTCTTTGCTCATTCTGGTTCCGCTAGCAGTTCATGATTTAACAAAAGCTCTCAGGCGTCTTCTTATACGTTATAATACTAATCCATTGGAAGATAGTATCAGTTTTTCCTGCTTTGATTCAGTTTTTACTCCACTTTCTTTATACCTCCACTACTACCACCTTGATACCGCCAGGTTTGGGCGTGGCTTCATTCACCTGCAAGCGACGTAACGTTTTATCGCGCTGGATTGCTGGGGTCGGCTGATCAGCGGCAATGAAAAAAAGCCGCAACTTTATGTTTTGTACAACCACCTACGGCCGCTGTCGCCTGCTGCATGGGCTTTCGTATATAAAGGGATGAGAAACACCCCACCAGCAGCAGTTGACTCAACAGCGGCTCCGAATCCACCATGGTAAGACCTTATTCTAAGCCTACTGACTATGCTTCCTACTATCATTTGTGCAGAGAGAGAGTGTTATGATTTTGCTGGTATTCATCTCAGCGATAGAGATTCGCGTTGTTACAACACGTTGTTCTTGTGGTGAGAGATAAGTAAAGCTATCTTATATGAGGTTCATCAAACTAAGATTGCACGGAATCTTGTATAAGTGCCGCATTCTGTTTTCCTTTAAATAAATAATAAGTGCTGCTGCGAACGGTGGCAAATATATTCACAAATGGTAAACACCGCTTAGGGGCTTTTCTGACAAGCCGATAAAAGTAGGAATTTGTGGCTATCGATGCTTTACAACTCTGGCGTTCAATAGAGTAACCATAAAGCACGGTTTCAGATATGATGCATCAGAATTTAGTGGTCCCATTTGTAGAAAAAAACACTGGGTTCTATTTAATGAGCAAGACATTCTAAAGGAAGCTCATATTAACATAGTCACCCAACGCATAAGAACATTAGGACATATAAGAGAGGGCATTATAAAAGATGCTACACTTGACGGCTGGCAGAAAATGCACCAGAAAGTTCTCACTGTCACCAAAAACGATTTGCATTTTGCATTTAGCCTTAGCTAGAGCGCTGATATGGGGTCGGCTTTCACTCAGTACCAATGTATCACCCTTTGTATAGATCCGTGCTTGCATCGTCCTGGCTCTGGCCTCTGGCGCCTTCGCCACCGCTTTCGTCGGAGCTGGCGGCTACGGTATCGGCTTGGGTGCAGCCCACTCGGTTGCCACCATTGCCCACGCTGCTCCAGCCGTGTCCACCATCGCCCATGCTGCTCCTATTGCCAGCTACGCCGCCGCTCCAGTCGCCACCGCCATCCACGCTGCCCCAGCCATCGCTTCTTACCATGCCGCTCCAGCTGTAGCCACTGTTGCCCACGCTGCCCCAGCTGTGGCCACCTACGCGGCCGCCCCAGCTATCGCCACTGTTGCCCACGCTGCCCCAGTCGCCTCCGCCATCCACTCTGCCCCAGCTATTGCTACCGTCTCCCACGCCGCTCCAGCCATCGCCTCCTACTACTCCGCCCCAGCTTACGGCTATGGTGTTGGCACCCTTGGCTACGGAGCCGGCCACTACGGCTACGGCTATGGCCTTCTTGGCTATGGTCTGAACTACGGCTACGGCCTGGGCACTCCATACCACTACGGAGCTCTCCTCCGCAAGAAGTGTAAGTACCGTTCAAGAAGTTACCGTTCTTTAACTCTTTCGGTTATGAGCGACACGGCTCATTGCGATACTATACCATTCTTATTCAGAAACTCCCTGATAATGCTGCAAGCAGTACTAATGCACCTTCATGAGTACGGAATCAGTTTTCCCAGCATTCATTGCTTTAATGGCAGAAGAAATTATTTTTTTTAAAGTCGAACACTCATATATTTGGTCCAAAAATATAAAATCACGATAAAAACAAAACATACAAGTTAGAAAGTAAAGACAAGTAAATTAGACAGGCACAAATAAGTATCCTCTACATTGGAACTTTTATTAAAATAATTGGAAATGAAGAGTAAGAAAAATAAAGCTTTGGTATCCCTATCCATAATCATGTGTGCCTCGTTCATATGAAAGTACTTAAAAGTCGTCTGTAGTTCATCTGCCCGTTGCCGATTAAGTAATTTGCTGTTCAGCTAGCACTTTAGCAGCTTTTTGTGACAATTAATTTTAAGTCTACGGTCACAAAGTTTTGTAAAGGCAGTGATAGCAAGAGAGAAAGTCTGATTGTCGAAACCAAGGAAGTGACGAAGTTGTCATTTAGTTGTTTCCTTTCAAATCCAGTGCTCGTTAATAAAGAACAAGCCATCCCTGTCAATGCGAAAAAGCATTCCTGAAGGATGTGCGAAACCGCCCAATTTATGCCAGCGTTAAAATTGAAGATGCAAGCTCAAATTCTCAATCTGAATTTCCTTTTTTTTCCAGAAATGTTACCAGCTCATCAAGTCATCCTAAAATTTCTTTATTTATACCTGAAATAAATGTATACGTAATCCTAAGAATGTGTCCTTAGGGGGAACGTGCTTTGCATCAATCTGAGCACCTGGTCCCTGGTGTATACTGCTTGTGCTTTATAGGTCCTTATTATGAAGAAAAGCACCTTTTTCACTGCGGTCCCGTTCGGAGTACTATTGTCCGTGCACTATACAAATGATGGCTCCTTATTTATGCACACTGGCTTCTAGTTACACCGCCGCTATTCCTTTTTTTTGTACATCACCCAGAAGTTCTAACGTGCACCGCGACGTAACAAGGGCACTGTTTACTTGTTTATTTATTGGTCTTCCCTCAAAACGTAGAAGGAAACGATAGTCCTTATGGACATCAATAAATAAATAAAACCGCGAAATAACAATTTATAATTTAGATTGAAAACGAAACTGCTACAATCGACGTAAATTGGTACTACTACAGGTAATTTGGCTATTAAATTGGTCACCTTGAGAGAGGGGCAGATATGGGGAGGGGTGGTCCTTCCCTCCATCCGTGCCCCCCTCCCCCTCGTGTGGAAATTTTACATAGAAAAGCCATGTTGACCCCATTTTTTTCATGAAGAATGTTCAAGAAATGCATTCCATATCCTGCGATTCCACTCTAGGCGCACTTAGAAACATAACCTATAGGTGAGAGCAGATGATTGTTATGGAAGGCGCCGAACGAGCACTGTGTTGAAGTGTTCGCCTATATAAAGCAGTTGGGAAAGCAAGGTTTCAGGTTATGTTTCATGTTGGTACGTGGGCTAGAAAATACTCGCTAGTTTTTTGCAGCATTCTTTTTTGCTACGCGCGCCTCATACCTAAAGCCAGGCAGCAAAAAATGCAAAAAACTACCCACTGTAATAGTTTTGTTAACTCTGCTACAATGAGTACAAGTGGTCAAAGAAGGCACTAGTGTAAGATGTTTCGAAATAATCCTTCTGCTAAGCCGGTATGTGAAGATTTTAAAGCGAAAGATTTACCATGGCGTGTTCCGCGAGTTTCGCCGACTGCGTCGCTTTGACCTTCAGCGCCCTTCAGCTGCTCCGGAGCAGCGCTCGCTCGACGACTAGCCACGTCACTCGCCGCGGTGGTTCCGCCGCCACAGCTGGTTCCGCCGCCGCGCATGCGCTGTCTCGCTGTCAGACCGGGCGACTCGTCGCGTGCTTGGCCGTGGATGCTTGGCCGCGTGCTTGGCCGTCGCGTGCGCGGCCGTGACCATGGCCGTGAAATAATGGCTATTAAAACAGTTACCTTCCATATCTGCTACCACGTGCAGGCCATCTGAGCTTAATTATTTAAAGTTCACTCCATTTTATTTATTTATTTAATTGGTTTTGGGGGAAAGGAAATGGCGCAGTATCTGTCTCCTATATCGTTGGACACCTGAACCGCGCCGTAAGGAAAGGGATAAGGGAGGGAGTGAAAGAAGAAAGGATGAAGGAGAAGCCGTAGTGGAGGGCTCCGGAATAATTTCGACCACCTGGGGATCTTTAACGTGCACTGACATCGCACAGCACACAGGCGCCTTGGCGTTTTTCCTCCATAAAAACGCAGCCGCAGCGGTCGGGTTCGAACCCGGGAACTCCGGATCAGTAGTCGAGCGCCCTAACCACTGAGCCACCGCGGCGGGTCACTCCATTGGGAAAATGCAAAACTAATATAGGTTCTTGTCAGCTACTGGAAATTACTCACATCAGTGAACATCACCTTCCTGCTCAAAAATAAAGTGTGCGCAGTACAAAGCAGATTAACTGCCTCACAAAGCTGCACATCACATTTAGCTTTACATGCCTAATTGGCGCTAGTCATATTTGCTTGGTAGCATGCCAGCCTGCCAAGGATTACTATAGCTGTGCCTCATTTTTTTTTCTGACATTACCCGCACATTAATTGCAGGCAACGCCCGTGAAACTAATTCAATATGAAACCTTTACGGAAGTCCAGACAACTTTAGCAAAAAAAGAAAACTGCACTGATGCTTCACGCAGTAAAAAGAGATCACAATTATTCAAACCATTCAAAAATTTCTTCACTACTAAGACCTCCAAAACATTGAATGGCTCCAAAATCTGTGCAATTGAATGCCTGCAGCTGCATAAAATAGTATACTATGTTCATTGATGGACAGCAAGCAATGATGAATTTGCTACAATGTCATAATTACATAATAAAATACATACCACCGAAATCTAGTCTTGACTACTTGTGCGGCTTTGAAGAAGCCAGGTTGAACTTCAGTGCCAGGAGCGACAGTGTTTGTGTGCCTTTGCATCCGTCCTACTGCCAGGTGCACTGCAAGAGAGGCACCGTAGATAGCAATAGTGTAACGGTTGGTCATAACTTGTATCATTAAACCACATAATGGCAGCACACATGCTCAAGAAACAACATTAATATTTTGACAGTGGGAAACTGCAACATCTGAATCAAATTTAATCCATTACAGCACTTGCCACGTAGATATAAGAGGCATCATTGACGCAGTGCACTAGTTTATACTGGAAAGCTATTCGCACAGTAAGCATAGAAAAACTTCTACACTACAATCGCTGAGTACCAGTGAATTGCGACTAAGCGCCTAACATAATTAACATATTGTTTACAAACAGCAACTCCAGAAGAAAAAAAGAACTATATTGTTACTGCTTACGGGATTCAAATCATTCATAACAGAAAAAGCTCGGAAACTACACTACAAAGTCTGCACTCTCCCACAAGGATTGCGCGCTGAACTGAACTTAAGAGAATACAAGAGCACGAAAAGAGGTGACATAGAGTGTATGCTTTTGTGGTCAAATGTTTGGCCACCAACTAGCCCAGAACTTTTCACTTGTCAAAAGAAAAAGCCCACTTTTCACCATTAGTTCTCAGACTGAGTGAAGAACAACTTACATATCAACTTAACACCATTCGCACACGCACCTTCTATTCGAATACAGTAAAACGGCTTGCGTGATAAGTGACTCTCTGGGTTAGCAAAGAATATTGCAAGGTGTGTGCGAAAATGGCAACACGCTTGGAAATGTAGTGCACAAATGAGCTGCGGACTTCTTGCCTATACATGTTCCACGTTTACTGTTTTATCGTTTGGTTTCTACTCCATGGTAAAAAAGAAAAGTTTGACGCCGTTCATTTACTCACAAGAGAGCAAAAAAAAAAGCGACCTGGTAGGTGGAGTCGTCTTGTAGCACTAAAATTATAACAGATTTACTGTTCAATGAGAATCAGATTCAGTGCTGAGGTAGATGTGAGCACAACGCGCATTGCGCGCCACAGAAGCGTGCACACTAATTTACTCGTCCTTTTCTGAACGGAGACTGTGCTTTGGACATACCTGATCCTGAATAGTCGTAAGCAACGACAAATACGTTGCACTGAAGAGACGACAGGCAACATTCTTGCGCGGAGGAGGCGAAGGATCAGAGCCTGCAGCGAAAGAAAGCATGAAAAAGATGCTTTCACATTGGGCCGCTGCGATCGTGCGTTGTACATGAATCTGCTCCATACGGCCGCTAAGCAGCCGCCTCAAAACAAAAAATAGCTACAAGTAGCTGCTCGCGCACGCAATCCATGATGAAACATCGTTATTCAATACACCATAATTTAATGGTAGATGAAAACCACGCATGACCAAACGAAAAGGGCACTTACATGTACGGTTGAAATTTGGCTCAAAGAATCTGTACGATGAGCTCGCAGCGACGATCTGGCGTGCGCTGTTTCATTCAGACGTTGACTCTTTCGCGAAGATGTCGCTCACTGCAGCGTAACACATCGATGAAGCGTGCACGATAAAGTAATCGCTGAGCACAACCGAATTCAAAACGTATGCAAGCCCGTACACACACACGCACTCAAAGCACCCTGCAACAACTACAAGCGTGTGGTAAGCAGCTGGAGAGCTAGGGCAAGGGTAAAACAGCTGCATCAGAGGCTTCGTCTTCGACTCTAGGGGAGCAAATAGCCAATCCAAATAGACAGGCATGTTACCTAAAGAGCGAAGGGAAATATACAAAATGTAAACAAAAACACTGCTTCGGGCCTTACTTTTGTTCGTCAAGTCTCCGCGTTTGCCCTCTTTCCCTTTTCTCCTCTGACTGAGGAAACGTCACCGAACATGTTTCCCAGCAGTGTTCCAAGGTCACGCCGCCCACATGCGGGGCTACAGGCTTCGGCGCTTGCAATGTGCGGGTTGCTTGCATTCTTTTTGCGTGCGCCCCTCTGCCCATGTGAAAAGTATTTTTCCGCGCACTCAGTGCTTCAACAGTTCTTTCGCTCTCAGAGACAACGAGCGCGGCGAGACTTTTCTTGCCTCGACTGTTCCTCCTTTTCCTTTCAGTATGCGTTTGAAGATTTTATGGTAGCCAGCTATTACGCAGTATCGGTCAATACGCTGATGCTGCCGTAAATCTGTGGTCTGATTTACTGTCGCATACGGGCGGCAATGTGAAATAACTATCAATAAATTTCCCTTCCTGTACTTCGAAATCATTTACAGAACTGGCTAAAAAAGCGATGTAAATGCTAGAGCATTACTGACTGCACGTCAGATATTGCAGCAGTTTGTAGTACTAATGTGAAATTTCAACTTTTTTCGCTGCTTATGGGCCGCAAGCTTCAGGAGATTCCGAAGAAAGCAAAAAAACCAGCTCTGTTTCAAAGTGGTTTAGTAAACCCGTACCGAGTGTTCAGAAGTTTAAGGCAAACGAAGGGGATTCAAGACATTTGAATTTTTGAGGAAGATGCCACAGAAGAGGGTTTCAAACAACATTCTACCACTGGTGAAACAGCAGTTCTCACCTCTCATCGCTCGAGTGTACGCGGAGTTCTCGGAATATTTTTAAGGATGGGTCTACTGAGCACAAATTGGACACTGTCAACTCCCTGCCAGCCCAAGCACGCGTTAAGACGCGTCAAGCGACAGGCCGTTCGGGTAATTCCGTCTATTATACGCGCTTTCATTTTGTTCAAGATGGGCAACTACGACCACTAAATTTCTGTTTTTGTTAAAGATGGGCTAATCAGTGCGACACAATGTGTCTTTTCGTTCAGGTTCATGTGTGCGTACAAGTTGAAAGTCAAATCATCCGATGCAACTTACGTTAATGAAAGAAAGCCGGTCTGTTTATACGCCAAAGCTTTATTTATTTTCAAGATTTAGAATTTAGGTTACGCCTATCTAGTGCAATGTACTGTTTAATGCTTATCATTACAGTTTAAAAGAAAAATGTTATTTCCTGACCCATGAGCCATTCCATCAGAATTCACGATGCTGTCCGCCGATATGAACGAGGGTGGCGCTGGTGAACACTCTCAAGGTTCGCTAACACCCAATAAACATAGATACCCACGAGAGCAGCAGATTGCACTGCCGTCGCCGTAGCTCAGTTGGTAAGAGCACCGGACGCGATATTCAGAGGTCGTGTGTTCGGATCCCACCGGCGGCATGGTTGCTTTTTCTGCTGCTTTATAAGTAATTTCCTTTAAGCGATATATTAATAAAAGTATTATTATCCCACTACACATTAAAAAAATAAACATTCCCCTATTATATATATATATATATATATATATATATATATATATATATATATATATATATATATATATATATATATATATATATATATATATATATATATATATATAATGTTCAGTCCACATTCACAATGCCCATCAGCTGCGGAATTATTCGTTCCCTTTTTTTGTTTTTCAGTGTTCTGAGTATTAGTGGTGAAGCTGACGCATTTATCAGCGTGTAGGGCTCGTTTTTGTCGAAATGGGGCAGAAATACGATACTGCAATTTATTCTGGATTTGAGTTACATTACAATATATCCTCAGTTAACGTAATTTACTGCGCCAACAATACCGCTCGTTTGTCAGCTTTCGATTTAATAAGTTGTATGCCTGTTAGCCTGCATCTTCTTTTCTTAATCGCCTGGCATTGGTGATTTACCAGTTAGGTGTCGAGCGACTGTAACGAGCAACACAATATCGAGGACATTCTTAGCGAGTGGAAGGTACGATTTGGCTCCTCAATATCTCATGAGTGCTGAGCGAGCGTAGTGCTGATTTAGTGTAACACTATATCGCTTTAATTGCTCAAGGAACGCGTGTGATAACGAGGGTTTTCTCGAAAACCAGCGCGTTTGATTCGGAACTGCAAGGGCGTAAATAAGCGTCCTGTTGTTTATCCTACAGTATTAGAAAATAAGGAACAACGCTAACGAATAAAGATGTGCAGCAAAACGGCTCCTTTTAAAGCTTTTTTACTGCCTTAACAAAAGGTTAATCATAAGCCGAAATTATAAGTGAAATAATTTTCATGCCTCTGGTATGTTTGCTAGAGTGAGGCATTAAAATGTTGATTTCGTTCAAAGCTGCAATTGGTCAACGGAGTGACACAGAACACATCATGCCCTCGGTCTTTGCCGGCTTACTGCTTTTATAAAACGATACCCAATCATAAGTAAGAAAGCACATGCGCCGAATATTAGTTATTATTTTGATCGTTAGCAGCCAAGAGCATGTTTGCATGCGTGATGGTTGTCGTGGCCGATCGGGGCCAATGCACCTTTTTCCAGTAACGCTCTGCGCATGCGCAAAGCCTCCTCGTCCATTTTACTGACCATGTCCGGCGAAAATGGGGGGGAGGTCGCTTTACGTGTTCTTCTACGAAAGACGCTTCCCGGCTTCAGTGCCAATATCTACTGGGCCCTTGCAGAAGCGAGGAGGCGCGGTCAGTTTCGCAAGCGTCCTTTAATCACTGATCGAAAGTATCAATTCAGGGGGGAGCGTGTGTCCACAGATGAATCACGCCTACCTACTGTGGCTAGGAGAAGCCAGCATAGCTTTTAAGTATTGTCCTCAAAATAACCCAGCCACCCTGCTTTCGGGAGAGGGCCGTCTTCGAGAGGGGAGCGGGTGTGGTCGGCATACTTCGTTGTATAGGAGTCTTCGCGCAGGGGGAACCGTGCTGGTTTTAAGAGAGTGAAAAAAAAAAGAATGTAAGTTTTCCGAAACCGACTAACGACGTCCGCGTGGGTATTATTAGAGTGCATCTTTAGTCCATGCGTCTTCAGAGAGCATAAATCGTGACGATGCACCCTTTTTACATCTTTTTTTTTCTTACTGTGTAAGTTCAGAAGAGTTAATCCTTCAGCAATTTTTAAACTTTTTTGCATAATATAATGAAATGGAGACAAAAATATCAGGCGATCATCAAACGTTTTGCAATTTAAGCGTTGTTCGGTCAATTAACACTTCATTACGGTGATGACAGTAACAGCAATACTGAGGTGGTTAAACTGCAGACGTATGAGAACTGCGTAATGGCCAGGGAAAACAGACTGTATATAGTGCACTCTGTGGAGAGAATATAGAGCGAGGAATCGTGTGAGATTTAAGGGAGGCTAAAAGGTCAATCTACCTCTGTTCGGCAGCTCTGCTGGGGACGAACTTCTTAAAAACTAGGCAAATCTCCTTATGCAGCAATCGCTTATGAAGCGGAATCGCGGCGAATGTCGTAAACGTTCTGTGCATTCTTTACGGCTATTTGAGATATAGTGTTCCAAAACAATTCCAGATGCTGTATTGATGGGTGTCTGCTTACGAGCGAACTCTTGGAGCACGATCGCTTCGTAACTTCTTTTAACAGAAGACTTTCCTGCAATCAGTCGAGTGTCAGTAAAGTCTCGAAACAAGAAAGTACTGAATGCAAGAGAGGAAAAAAACCCGGTAAAACATGACATAAAAGAAACAACAGCCGAACCAGAAATATTAATATGTTATTCAGGAGAGCACGTTGTTGGGCGAGTCGGTCGTACATACTTAAAGAAGGGAATTGCGCTAAAAAAGACACGGACGAGAAAAGACAAGGACGGGCGCAAACTCGCGACTGATTTTATTCAGAAGGCACACAAATATATATATATACCTAGACTCCTATGCAACCATTGCCTAAGCGCACATGCCAGGAACGTTTTCTCTTTCTTATACAAATTGATACTAGAATCGCTTACGCATTCATCACCTGACTTATCAATGAAAAAAGCCTCTGCGAGTTCACGTGCTACCTGGTTACGACTGCGCCTTAAGATTTTTGTTCTAGCCACCAAAGGCTGGCATGCTTTATCAGGCGTAGCCAAAGGGCATGCGCCGCAATGTAAGGGCAAATTTGACCCTTTTCCGTTAACCATAGAAAGCTTATGTACCCTTAGTCGTTCATTTATACAACGGCCCGTCTGGCCGATGTAAGCTTTTCCACATGTCAGGGGAATTTCATACACAGCCCCGACAGAACACCTGACAAACTGGGTGGCGTGACGTTTCGTGCAGTCTCGCACGCATTCCTCGCCGGAGACAATCGTGATTGATCGTGATCTGGTGTGTTATTTGGACGACAAGTTAGTTCTGAGAGTTTTTAGATACGTGGACGATTATTTGGTGATTTTTAAGAAGCAACCCGGTTTGACGCACACGGTTACCGTGCAAGGGACCTTATCTGTCTTTAAACGACACGGGAGGGGTCTAACCTTCACCCACGAATTACCTGAACAAGATAGATTGCAGTTTTTAGATATGAACATCACTTTAACACCAGGTCACACGTGTTGGATATACTCACCACGAGCCCGGAAAGACCTGTTGCCATTTGAGTCTGCTCATTCTAAGACGGTTAAACGCGCCATTGTTATGCTGTGCCTGAAAGAAGCCCTGCAGAAATCATGTGTTCACCTGGTAAAGGACAGCCTCAATAATCAGATTGGCAGGTTACAGAAAGCTGGTTTTCCCGTTTCCGTTGTGGTTGCTGTGGCAGAGAAGCTTCTGCAAAGCTTGAAACTTAGAACACCTCAAGAAGGTGGCGGTCAACCGAAGACCAGACCGGCGGTTGTCCCCTATGTTCATAGGGTGTTCCACAACCTAAATAATGTAGCCAATCGCTACGGTGTGCCGGTGGTATTTTCTGTCCCGCGCAAGTTGGCCTCTTTGTGCCCCCGGATTGTCTCCGGCGAGGAATGCGTGCGAGACTGCACGAAACGTCACGCCACCCAGTTTGTCAGGTGTTCTGTCGGGGCTGTGTATGAAATTCCCCTGACATGTGGAAAAGCTTACATCGGCCAGACGGGCCGTTGTATAAATGAACGACTAAGGGTACATAAGCTTTCTATGGTTAACGGAAAAGGGTCAAATTTGCCCTTACATTGCGGCGCATGCCCTTTGGCTACGCCTGATAAAGCATGCCAGCCTTTGCTGGCTAGAACAAAAATCTTAAGGCGCAGTCGTAACCAGGTAGCACGTGAACTCGCAGAGGCTTTTTTCATTGTTAAGTCAGGTGATGAATGCGTAAGCGATTCTAGTATCAATTTGTGTAAGAAAGAGAAAACGTTCCTGGCATGTGCGCTTAGGCAATGGTTGCATAGGAGTCTAGGTATATATATATTTGTGTGCCTTCTGAATAAAATCAGTCGCGAGTTTGCGCCCGTCCTTGTCTTTTCTCGTCCGTGTCTTTTTTAGCGCAATTCCCTTCTTTAAGTATTAATATGTTCTGCGGCAGGCACCGAAGTTCTTTCTCCTTTTGCAAAATCTCGTATCTCAGTGCACGAAGTGCTACAACGGTGAAAAAAAAAACAGTTCTAAAGAGGAAAGATTAATATACCGTCTTATACTACAGTTCGTTGTCGTCAGTGAATATCCGGCATACTATATGAGCTGAAAACATGAGGCCTATTCACAAACACTTGCTAAGAGTGCTGAAAAACCCCATATAGGGAACGAACAACGCGCCCTTCACTACACTGTAATCCTGGAAGAAGGGCCTCAAAAGCGTGCGCTGAATAGAAACTATAAATGACGCCAAACGATGTTCTTGGACTGATTTTAGTTTTTCAAGAATATTGAGTTTCTATCCGCTTTTTATTGCCCCCCTACTCTCCCATCTTGATACTAAGCTGGCCTTTGTCACTGATTTGTGGTTTCATGTGAATAGTTGAGTGAAGGATATTAAACATCAGCTGATTTGCTCTTATTCTTTTTTACCGCATGTTTCACCAAAAATGTTCTGAATTTTCGAAAATAAGTGAGTTAGAAGGGCGCTTGTGTATGAATAGGTTTATCAGCGGTGTAGCCTATCAGAATACATATAAAACGTGCTAACTATTCGGCTGCTGACGTAATATTCAATAGTTAACTTTTAATCTATTACAGTTTGTCTCCTTTTTCATTGAGAGGCGTTAAGCCCATCGTAAGTATTATCGGTATCAGTTTTTATGATTTCCGAAACGCGGTTACCCTCATTTCTGTGGCAACAAATTATTCGATAAGATTGAAGGCAAAGCAACCTCTGCAGTCGACGACTCGTCGAAATAGCCAAAATATATAGGGCTACAGCGCCGATGGGAACCGCGTTTTCGAAATTCTTAAACTGATATGGATATACCTTACGGTTTGCAGCACGCCTCTCAATAATTAAGGAGCCTATTAGTAATATCTAAAAAGCTAACTATTCAAAATTAGTTCACAACCCTGCTAGTTAGCACAATTAAGGTGATTCTGATAAAGTGCTTTTTTTTTTGCAGTTCGTAGCACTTAACTTTGACGAAACGACTTGGGACAGGGACAGAGAGACGACGAACAAGAAGCGCGCTAAACTTATTATTCAGACGGGATGGGCTTTAAAAAGATAGGATGAGGGGATGTGACACACAGTCATGCTTGTTTTTGTATCAGATAGGTGTGGCGTGGAAAGCGTGGCTCACTGAGGTCGCCTTTGCCGATGCCTCTTATTTATTGTCACACTGAGGCACGGAAGTTCGACTCGTTCAGCGCGCGGTGCGCTCGGAAGAATCAGGGCAGTAGCGCAACGTTGCCGTTGAGGGAAAAAATGGGGTGCAAAGCACCATGCTTTCCCATAAATGGCTTTGCCATGTAGTTTTGCTAGAGCCCGACACAAGTAGTATTAGGAAGATGCTCTTTTGGTGAAAACACAACAGGGTGCACATTACCCTAGCATCCCCCAAGCAGCAAGATGCAATTCTGTACTTGGGGCACCCAAAGGGTGAAGGCGCACGTCGCAGCTGGAAACTAGATATGCGCACGCTGAGGCACAACCAAGGTGGCGTTAGTTAAGGGCGTCACGGTGCCTCGTTCCGCTCGTCGCCTAGGGGTGATAGAATGAACCGTGGGAAATGTGCCTGGCGCAAACATTGTCGAGCGCAGGCTGAAAATTGGTTTTTGAGGAAAGGAAAAGGCGCAGTAACTGTATCATATATCTCGGTGGACACCGGAACCGCGCCGTAAGGGAAGAGAGGAGGGAGGTGGTAGTAAAAGAAGAAAGGAAGAAAGAGTTGTCGTAGTGGAGGACTCCGGAATAAATTCGACCGCCTGGAGATCTTCAACGTGCACTGACATCGGGCCGCACACGCGCGCCTTTGCTTTTCGCCCCCATCGAAACGTGCCCGCCGCGGCGGGGTTCGAACCCGGGAACACCTGCACAGTAGCTGAGCGCCTTAATATATGAGCCACCGTGGCCGGTAGCACAGGTTGCTGAGGTCTATTCTTGGGAAGACCTAGGCAATAAATATCCTGCATGAGAGAACTAAAACGCTGGAGACAGCTCCGGGTGGCAGTTAAGGTGTTGTGCTCGCCACTCTTTCTTTGAGGGCAGTGAAAGTGACGAATTCGTTGCTATGCTTCTGTTTTACTTATTTTTGTTTGCGTTGACATATTTTTGTAATGATCGGCGTAGTTGTCTGGGATGGAATCAGGCAGGAAGACAAACTGATTTGTACTTCGGGAGAGGTTGGTGTTTCTTTTAACTCTGTTTACTTTTTTGTGCATGAAAGCCGGAAAATTTCTTAAAATTACTTTGAATTTCTTTTTGAAAGCCATTTTAATTCCATTTCCTCTTGCCAGGCGGTATATTATATTGCATTTTATTAAATTTGCACTTTGTTCAGAAAAGTATCTAGTAACGTAATGCAATTGCTGTTAAGAAAAAAATTTGATATGCATAAGAATTGCGCATGCTAGGCCGTGAAGGTCGGTGCGAAATTCCGACCGGCTCGACGGGCCCGCTGTTTCATCTGCCAACGGCGTAAGCCTACCGGTGAAACTTATGTTTTCCTTTCACTTTCACCTGTCGAAATGCAATGCAACAGCTGCGTCACATTAGGAACGAAGTTCGCCTCGACTTCCGTCGCCATGCTTGCGCAATTCGCGAAATCAGTGAAAACCTTGCGGGCAAATACTTCGTAACACGAGCTCTATAGAAGACGTAGACGCTGTTTCACCTATGGGAAACACAAAGAACCTTTATCTGCAGATGGAGGCAGCAAAAATACAACAGGAAGATTACCGAACTAACCAAGAAGGCATCCGAGCACGCATACAACATCGCCACGCAAAACTGGCAAAAATTCACGGAACCAGATATTATCGCAAATAATTGTTTTGCAAGTGCTGTCGAGTAAGTTGCAGTTGATTACCAAGGCTTATCACTAATTTAATTGCATCTCCTATGACCAAGTTACTGCGAAACAGATACAAGATGAGAAGAGATGGTGGGCAGATATCGCATTAATTGGTGTAAACTGCGATCCAGACAGGAACTGTGTTTTCTTGGCCGGTTAGCAAATTATATATATATATATATATATATATATATATATATATATATATATATATATATATATATATATATATATATATATATATATATATATATATATATATATATATATATATATATGTTTCCCTGTAAATATATTTTCCCTTTTGGTGTGCACATCTTCACGTTACATTATTGGTGGAGGTGCTGGGTAAACGTGGGCGAAAAAACCACAACATCGTCGAGGTAACATAGACATGTGGACCATTTAAAGCCGCGAAGCAAGGAGTCCATCATTCTTTCGAAGGTAGCTGGCGCATTACAGAGACCGAATGGCATAACTTTAAACTGATATAAGCCGTCCGGTGTGACGAATGCCGTCTTTTCGCGGTCATTGTCATCAACAGAGATTTGCCAATACCCGGACCGAAGGTCAATTGAAGAGAAAAATTTGGCTCCGTGAAGGCAGTCCAAAGCATCGTCTATTCTTGGGAGTGGATAGACGTCTTTTTTTGTTATGTTGTTTAGGTGCCGGTAATCAACGCAAAAGCGCCAGCTGCCGTCCTTCTTTTTAACCAGCACAACTGGTGAGGCCCAAGGGCTCGACGAGGGCTCTATGATGTCTTTACTGAGCATCTTGTCCACCTCTTGCTGTATGATGGTGCGTTCTGTACTGGACACTCTGTAGGGTCGTCTGTGAATAGGAGCTGCGTCACCGGTGTTGATGCGATGCGTGACCACAGATGTTCGAGCCAAAGGGCGGTCATCGAAGTCAAAGATGTCGCGAAAAGACGACAGCAGATACCGAAGGTCGTGAGCTTGCCCTGGTAAGAGGTCAGCGGCAATCATTTTTGCATATTCATCAGGTGGTGGGACGTCAGAGTCGCGGCAGTTCGACGAGGGTGGGACGCTTCTCACCGCCGATACGACGCATTCGGCAGCAGGGCACAGCGTGGCGAGCGACATACCTTGTGGGAGCGGCTGAACGTAAGAGGCAAAGTTGAGAACCGGAAGGGACGCTTGATTTGCCGACATGGTGACAACTGTATGCGCAAGGGCAACACTGCGTGTAAAGGGCACATCAGGAACCGGAGTAATGATGTAGTCACCATCGGGAACTGGCGGGACCGAGGAGAAACGGACATAAGTGGCGGCATCGGGGTCCAGGCGGACAAAGTCGGCGGTGCACAGTCGGTGAACAATTGGATCCGGTGGCTCTGAAGGAACAGGTAGAGCGAGTTGAACGATGCTTGTGGCGCAATCTATAAGGGCGGAATGGTCGGTGAGAAAGTCAAGGCCGAGAATGATGTCATGAGGGCAGTGTTCGAGGACAGTGAAGAGCACAGAAGTATGGCGGCCGGCTATTGAAACACGAGCAGTACACATTCCGACGACAATAGACATACCGCCATCTGCAACACGGACCACAGTTGAGGGGGCAGGAGTGAGCACTTTCCTTAGGCGACGGCGAAGACGAGCATTCATGACTGAGACGTGCGCTCCAGTGTCGATCAGAGCGGTAACAGGGACCCCGTCCACGTCGACGTTAAGGATGTTCCGATGAGCATGAAGAGTTAAAGGAGGGTTTTCTGGTCGGGTCGTCAGAGCAGCATCACCCCCAGACGCTGCAGCCATCAGTTTTCCGACCGGGAGCGGGCATATGGGGCCGGCGACGAAGGGCGGCGAGGTCGGGGCGATGGAGATCGACGGCGCTGAGGTGACGACGAACGGTTGGTAAGCGGGGTCTGAGCGTTGTGACCAGAAGAGGTCGTTTCCGAGGGCGAGGGAGAGCGGCGGGAATATGCAGAACCCGGCGGGTAGCGGCTGTAGGTCGAGGACGGACGGCTTCGGCAGTGTCGAGATATGTGGCCAACTCGGGGAGCAGTTAAAGCAGATGGGCCTGTCATCAGGTGTTCTCCATTCATCTGGATTGCGGCTGCGTCGAGGGTAGTATGCACGTTCAGAACCGAGCTCCGGGGACATGCGGCGAGCATATGGGGCACTAACTGAGCAAACAGGTTGAATCCCAAGATTGGCAAATTCTTTGCGAACGACAGCCTGTATAAGGGATACTGCTGGAGTACTGTCTGTTGCGGGTGGATGAAACGCAACGGGGGACATTGCCTCTACTTCTTGGCGCACAAGTCGTGTCAGGCTCTCAGATGTCGGCAGACGGCTCGGTGGAGTCGAGTCTACACAGGACGACGTCGCAGTCGTATTCGGCAACCGCGTGAACTGCGGAGAAATTCGGCGGCTCTTCGCTTGTTCGAACCGGCGGCATTCCTTGATGATTGCGTCAACCGTTCCGCAGTCCTTGTATACAAGAAGGTTAAAGGCGTCATCTGCGATGCCTTTGAGCACGTGACCTACTTTGTCGCACTCTGACATAGTGGCGTCGACTTTCATGCAGAGCGCTAATATGTCCTGAATGTATGATACATAGGACTCTGTGGACGTTTGTGCACGGCATGCGAGCTCCTTCTTCGCAGCGAGCTGACGCCCGAATGGCTTACCAAACAGGTCACAAAGCTTGCGCTTGCAGAGATCCCAGCTGGTGAGTTCATCCTCGTGGGTCTCGAACCATACCCTGGCAGGGCCCGTCAGGTAGAAGATGACGTTGGCCAACTTTAGGGTCGGGTCCCACCTGTTGTGTGTGCTGACGCGCTCGTACATTGCGAGCCAGTCCTCCACGTCGACGCCGTCCGTTCCATTGAAGGTCCCAGGATCTCTCGGATGGGCAATGATGAACGCCGGGTTGGCGGACGCCGACGGAGCGGCCCCTTCGCTGGTCATGGTTGAAGAGCCGGCGAGCTGACGACCGCTGCGAAGTTCCGTGCTTGCTGTGGCTGTACCCAGCACCTCACACCAATAATGTAACGTGAAGATGTGCACACCAAAAGGGAAAAATATATTTACAGGGAAACAGCTTACAGCCACGCAGCCGAACAACCGGGCACGCGAAGCCCAGCAGCAGAAACGCACTTCGTCCTCTTCGCGTTCCAAGCGCGAGCGCACCAAGCACGAGCGTTCCAAGCACATGCACAACCGTAGCAATATATATATTCCAAACTCTTTAATCTATGATAAGTTCGGTGCAATAAAAATACAGCCAATTTTTCAGAGGTAGAATTCATTTTTAATTATGGAGAAATCCAGTAAGTTTATTTTCACAGCCGCTGAATTTTGGTTACTTCTGCCGAGGAATTTTTGTTGAACAACAATAAAAAGCGACTATCAGTTCAGAGCAGCCAGGAACCCTGAGGACAAACAAATGAGCTTGTAAACTTCTGTTTATTTCCGCATTGTTTTATTTCACAGGCAACGCCTGCACAGATTTATGAATTCTTGAATCCTTCAGTTGAAAATTTCTGTAAAAAAGAATAAAATATCATTAAACTCAGAGGATTTGCTAAGCTTACGCTGGGCTGCATGTCTCCGAAACGGAGCGAAAGGGAGTATAAGTGTTGTTTTTTTTTAAATTCCCATCACCAGTTCTCAGTCTACCAAATGAAACACAGCCGCGAGGGCTTTTCATATAATGATATAAAACCCCTGGGCGACGCACAAAGCGCCCGAGAAGCGTTTAGGAGCTGTTGGCAGCGCCTTACAACAGTTCTACCCATCCGGTGACAACAGAAGTTGCACGATGTACGAGGGCCGGCTTGC
>JARKHS020014459.1:0-186783 GCA_030143305.2 Amblyomma americanum
TCCGCAGTGGAAGGTTCTGTGGTTCCATATTATCGTGAAACGTTAGAAGCTGCGCAAAAGGACGAGAACAGGAGGCAAAGAAATGAACACGACACCACGGGCGCAGACTGCCAATTGTTTATTTAAGAAAGCGAGAGCACAGGCTATTTCAGGCGGAAACGCAAGGAACGACCCCCTGTGTACTTCGCACATGTAGAGATAAACACAGGGGTTAGAAATCTATTTAAAAAAAGCTTACAAAACAACACTTAACAGTACCTCATACCAGGTGAATCAAGAAGGAAAGTTGAAATCGTACCACACAGGCATTTGGATAAAAACACTTAAGAAACAATGAAAAGAAGGTTGTAAAGATGGTTCATTGTCTCTTTTAAGTAACTGGAGTAAAGGCGAAAAGTGGCGGAACAAAAACAATTTCTCCTCACCTGCGGCACTCTTTATTGGACAAATTTGCATGTGCCTTCATGAAAAGGCTAACGAGCATAATCTGACAGTAATGAATAGCTCAAGAGGTCAACAAGGACAGCATTTGCAAGGATGCGAAAGTAGGTTTTAGGGCAAGGAAAAGATTCTTTGCAGACCGATCTTTTAAAAAAACTTCGTTTTTCTTCAAGTTCGAAATACAGAATCGAATGAGAGGCGGTAAAAGCATTTCACATCGCAAACATGAAAGGCGATTGTGTCAACACACCGTCCATTTTTCTTCTACCGCACGAAATCACTTCTCTGGAACACCATTAGTAATTTTTTTTTATCTTTTCACGGACTGTTTTTTCACCATTTATTTCTACGCCAGTTCACGAGTTACAGGCCAGAGTTTTATCCCTTTGCCTGTTTTATGACAATTCATTTGCTCGTTGTGTTTACATTGCTTACATGCCTGATTTTTTCACTTTCAAGCAACCTAACACGTTTTACTGTCCCACCTTCACCTTTGATCTGGTTGATTGTTGTTTTACATTTTGCCATCTAAGTAGTCGTCTAGCGTTTTATCGCTTGGCCAGCGCCTTTCCTCTTGTTAACTGTTGTTTTGCATTTTGCCATTTCGGTTGCCATAGCACGCGTTTTTAATGCGTCACTTTTCGCCTTTATTCTAGCTATTCGTTAAAAGACAATATATCATATTTGCATCTTTGTCTTGATAGTCCTTTGTGTTTTAATGAATTCCTGTGTAGTGCGATTCCAGATTTCCTTGTTAATTAGCCTGGTCTCAATCACTGTTGCGAGTTCTTTTGTAGGATTTTTTGTAGATTTCTCTCTCCTCTGTTTATCTGTAGATTTGCGAGTAAAATGTATGGTCACGTGCCTTGCGTTCCAGCATTATAAATGGCCCGTGCTTTCCCTTCCGTGAATAAACAGTTGGCAGTAAGCGCCCGTTATGTCGTGTTCTTTTCTTTGCCTCCTGCCCTTGTCCTTTTGGGCGATAGTTCTCAACGTATAATACCCACACAGGCAGTTTCGACAACAGTGCAGACATTTTCGTCTTCGACTTCAGGCCTTAATCTAGGTACCCCAAGAAAAATATCTCCGTTCAAATGGTCTTCTCTGCTCCGTGTAAACACTCCGCTCTCTAAATGCGTCCTTCTGGCAGACTCTTTCCCCCTAATAATAACAATTTTTGCTATTATGCCATTCAAAACTTGAGTCAATCTTTTTATTTTTTCGTTTTTCTCGAAAACTATTGTAAAATGTAATAACCTTGATCTGCATTTTACTCCCAGTTAATTTCGGCGACACTTGTGAACAAAAAGTGGAAATGTGCTTTCTTTAAAAATATGCCTTTCTTGTCGAGCATTATTTTCCAATGCTCTAACACCCCCCAGTGGTCGTACAATACTGAAAAAAAAAGAAATTGCGTGCTTGCGTTTGCAAAATTCCTGCTCCTTTTTTGTGTGCTGGTTTTTGTAACTAACTACCGACTTGTGGCAACAAATTTAAGAATGACGATAGAAATAACAACTGTGAGTACTGCGGAACTGGATGAGTAATTTTATCGACACCAACAATTATCTTCAGTAAATATGTCTCTAAAAAAACAGGTCTCCATGATGCTTTATGTACTCTCCCCACACAATTCACTTGGATGTCGGTATGATTAGACTAAGACACGCGGTTGTAAAAATCTTCAGAGAGCGCCAAATTTGCAGTGCCAGAATATTCATAGCTGTCCGGTGTTCACGCATTATTTTTTACTTAGAGACTTATTTGCACAGCTATTACGCTTATGCATTTATTAGAACATCTGAGCCTGCATTAATGACGATAAGAATTGCATTTACCTCTTTGTCGGCAATGGCTCGTTTCTTAGCAATATCAGCCCTCAATACCCATAACAAGAAACCGATAAGATTCTAAGCTCCTTTTATATTCATTACAATGGAGACCCCATTATCATTTTTGCTACATAATCTAAGTGATATAATATTCGAAAATTTTGCACATCGAACCAACCAAGCGTGGTTGGGGCAGTTTCAACTGTTTACCTCTGTGTTCTGAGATTTATGATGCGTTTGTTATATCCTGATAGAAGGTTTGCCATTCGAAAGCAATCAGTTCACAAAAATTAGCCACTAGAATGCACTTGTCACTACTCAAAAATCTGCGGCTCTCTGTCTTATCAAGAGCTTTAATGGGCTCGTGTCCGCCACCGGTAGCCTGAGCGAATCCCTAAGAGTTTTCCATATTGATAAAGCAAGCTGGCACACATAGCCTAATTCTGTACACAGGCGTAGCTGTCAAGTGCATCAGTACCCCTTAAAACTTACTTCTTGACCGCTTGAAAGCAGTGCATCTAATTTTGATGGACCTTCTTACATGCTTTGTAATGACTCCGTCTATGTGGAGCAGTTCAGCTTAGCCACATGGCCTCCAACAAGTGCTGTTCATATGTTGAAATGTGTTAGAAACACAACTTTAATAGTTGGAGCTATGGACAAGAGAGCTGAGGCAACTGCTCAACAAGCTTCTGTGTTTGCGCAAAAGTGTATAGAACTCGTGACAGTTTTAATTATTTTTATGTGCAAGACTATCATTCTCGCGGAAATTCATGTCAGCAACGGTGATTACTGTGCCACGAATTCGGGAGGATGCTGCACTTAAATTTCCTATAATGGTGGATCAAATAGTTTCTGCTTTGATATAGACGTACAAAAACTCTTAAAACATGTTAGTCGCAATTCCTCTAGGCGGTGATGTGCATCAGCGCCGACAGCAATATGGTACAGTTATGAAGAAATAGAACGAAAAACCCCGCCGCACGTGGGGAAAGCAACCAAGAATGAGTGTTCAATATATTTTGAGGAAATCTCGTATTTCCATAAGCTGCTTACGGCGGCTGCAGCTTCGCGAAAGGTGATGTATAATTATCTCTGCGCGAAGAGTTAGCATGCATTTTCAGTCAGGTGTTTTGCCGACAAACGGCTGAGCGTTTGTTTGATGCTTTTACTACTGACATAAAAACAGAAGCATATTAAAAAAAGAGCTTCTTTTTGTCGCATAAGAACACTAAAAACACGTCACTTGCTCGCGATAAGAGCCTCACAGACACTTTACGAAATGGCCACCGTGATCCTACACGACTACGTGCTAAGCTCGGAGCACACAGAGGGAATAACGGAGCTCAGATAAAGCACTTCACTCTACGATTCCTAAGGAGGCCAAAAGCGAAAGAACTGGTCCGCATGCAATGTGTCTGCGAATAGCGTCCAACTAAAAAGAAGAGAAAATTGAAAGCTTTCCATCAGCGGTAGAAACACCGGTCATCATCATCATCATCAACACAAATGGCTACAGAGCTGTATCTCCTGTAAGCGTGAAAGAACAAGAAGCTCCCTAATGAACAGCGCACGACGGATTCTTGACAGGTGGTCCCTCTGTCTTTGACCTGAATCGTCTCATTAGGAGGCGTCTCAGTGTCGTCTCGATCCGCTGTCGTTAATGGTCCATCAGGCGGGTGTCTCAGCGGCCCGGTTACCAGAACAGAGCAAGCAACTCCCGCACACGGCAATCTATCGCTAAGTGTATTCAACGATAGTGACTCAGCCAGATCATCACTGGGAACTTTGGTGTGGATTAAACATCGGAGCACTAATGGCAGACTTTCTGCTATTCGGAAAGCAGCAAGCGATAGTAGGAGGAGGCGACGAAAGCTGCATTTTGCAACCGCCGTGGCGGCCGAGTGGTTCTCGGCCGCTGACTCGAAAGACGTGGGTTCGATCCCGACCATGTGCGTCGAATTTTAATAGAGGCGAAATGCTGGAAGCTTGTGTACTGTGCGTTGTTAGTGCACGTAGAGAATGCCAGGTAGTCGAAATTATCCGCAGCCCTTTACTATGGGGCCCCTCATAGGCTGAGTCACATTGGACGTTAAAACCCATAAACTCTAAAACTGAACAAAAGCCGTATTTTCCAGATGACCTACAGCACTCTCGATTACAAAAGGAAGGAACATATAACATACCGTGGAACAGGCGGTGACCTTTATTTACTTATTAGAGATACCTCAAGATCCCCTGGATGAAGGTTTTACATTACTTTAAAGCCTGATATGCCTCTCTCAACTCTAGATAATTGCACGCAGCTGCTTTTTTTTGTGCAGTAATCTATGTTCTGTGTTGTGAGTGCGTGAGAGAGAAGTGAGATCTGCAAGCTCGCATTCCCTTGTTTAGGTGACTGCTAGGCAGCTGTGTGCTCCATTGAGTACATCAAAAGAATTAAAACTCGTATAATGGACATTTGCGCAAGGCACTTGGACTGCTAGTAACTATTAGGAGCTAGTCACTAGGACTGGAGTTTAGACAGAAAAATTTGGGGACCCACAAAACGTTTATTATTTTTGTCCTGATGTGGAGGTATCTCTATCGTAGTCAGGCTGATGATGATGATGGTGATGCGCAGGCAGCGTCAATATAAATATAAATTATGAAAAGCATTCACCCAAGGTAACTAAATGAATTGAAGGAGAAGCGCTTTTTTTTCCACAAGAAATTTATTACGAACAATTAATACCCGCACAAGAAATCTCAACTTCAGTTGCCGAACTAGCCATCCGAAGAAAAATAGCTCGCCTCTAGTGGTATTATCCGCCTCGTGAAAAACATTTCTCGAGACTCTGCTCTCTACAAGGGCAGATTGTCTCTCCGTACTATCACAGCTTTGCTATAGTTCCGTATAAAACAACAGTTGATGCTTTTAATTAATATTTTCAATCGAAAACCATTGTTGAATGGAAAAACCTTAATGGTAAGGTTTATTGCCTGCTCACTTCGGCACAATCTTTTGTAGAAGTATTGAAATAGTACTTTTTTTAACAATGTGTCTTTTATGTCTTCAATGATTTCGTCATGCTGTAATACCCTGACATGGAGTTACACTAAGGTAAAGAATAATTAACAAATTTTCTGTTTATGTGCGTAAATTCAATGGAGCTTTTTTTAATGCAGACGCATGCGCGAACTAACTGTAGCTGAGGGATTGTGGCAATAAATTTGACAATAACAATAGAAACAACAACTCTTACTTTCAGAATTTAAAGAATAATCATATTGATGCCCATAATAAATTTTGGAAATATGTATCGATAAAGAGACAGTTCTTCACGATGTCTCAATGCACTCTTCCTAGGCCAACCAAATGGGTGATGTTCAAGGTTTCTTCAGAATAGCTGAACCGTGAAACTGACTGGCTCGCGACGACACGCCCTACCTGTAGGGAAGCGACCAAGACGCTGCATTTCTTGAACTTCGCAGCCGTCTACAAAGTACTCCGATACTCGGTCATTTCGATGAACACGCTGCCACTGACATCCACAATGAGTCATGCCAGCAATGTTGGCCTTCGTGTGGTATGGATCCAGTGGTAAGGCGGAGGCGAACGGGTCATCAGTTATGCGAGTGGAACACTTACGCTCTCCGAGACCAATTATTCAACGACGGAGAAGGAATGTCTTGCAGTGATATGGGCAATCAGCAAGTTTCGACCGTACCTCTATGGGCGATTCTTGCGTGTGGTATGCGACAACCACTCAAAGACCCCTCAGAACGCTTGGCTAGATAGAGCTTACGCTTGCAAGAATGTGACTTAACAGTTGTCTACAAGTCGGGCCATAAGCATCAGGATGCGGACTGTTTGTCGCGCGCGCCAATCACAATAGATAACGAAGAAACTGCCGATGATTTTTCTTTCCTGGGCGCTGTTAGCACCGCCCAAATGGCGCAGATTCAGCGGGCGGACTCGAAGTTCGCGCCGCTCATCGATTATCTCGAAGGCATTGGCGCTCGCATTCCGTGTGTTTTTCTTAATGGGCTCCACACCTTCACTTTATGGTCTGGTGTTCTCTACAAGCGCGACTTTGCCAACAACAAAGAAGCGTTCCTATTTGTCGTCCCATCACAGTTGCGGCCTGAGATCTTAGTGCCTGTCATGATGGGCCATCTGCCGGCCATCTTGGAGTGAGCCGTGCACTCGCGCGGATTAGACAAAATTTTTACTGGCCCAGGTTACTCCCATCCCTGCGGGCCTACGTAAAACGCGCCGTGACTGCCCACGTCGGAAGTCTCCTCCTTTGAAACCAACCGGATTTCTTCACCCCGTCGATCCAACCAAGACACCTTTTCACCGAGTGGGCATGGGCCTCCATGGTCCTTTTCCGAAGTCTTCTTCTGGAAAGCGTTGGGTCGTCGTTGCCACCGACTACCTGACACGGTACGCTGAGATCACGTCCCCTTTCAAAGGCACTGCTGCTGAAGTGGCGCAGTTCTTCGTACACAACACTGCCTTGCGTCATGGGGCCCCCGCTGTTGTTGTTACTGGCCGGGGGACTATTTTAACGGTCCGCATAACCCAGTCCGGGATGACTCTGACGCACACCGGGCATTGACGTGCTACGGCGCATCACCCGCAGACAAATGGGTTGCTACAGCGACTCAACCGCACAGTAGCTGACATGCTTTCAATATATGTTGACGTCGAGCATCGAACTTGGGACATCATTCTGCCGCACGTAACGTTTGCGTACAACACCGCCCTGCAGGAGACAACCCGATGTACCCCCTTTCAGCTTGTCTTCTGGCGGCAGGTGACCACTACGCTGGATCCTGTTTATTTATTTACAGAATACTGCAGGCCCTTCTGGGCCCTAGCAGGAGGGGCAATACAGTGGAACATGAATATAAAAAAGAAAACACTGAAAGAAAATTCGAAACACAAAGCAAAATAAGTCTGAGGGCGTTAACCTTCTATTTCTTCAATGAAGTCTATGTCACGTAGTGCTGTTAAAGGTAAAGCATTCCATTCCGTTACGGTGCGAGGGAAGAAGGAGTATTTAAATAGGTTAGTTCTGGCGGTGAATGGAGTTAGCGAATCAGAGTGGCGATGTCTTGTTGGTCGTGGAGCGAAAAATGGCTTGGCGTAGGGATCCGGCATTTTGACAACTTATGTTTGAGAAGGAATAGAAATTTTAATCTGAGAATTTGACGTCTTACCTGCAATGTTTGAATTCGGGTGCTCGCATTATGGCAGTAGGTGAGTCGGTTGAACGGTATTTTGAAAATATGAATCGAATGGCCTTGCGCTGGATTATTTCAATCGCTTGAATGTTAGTTTTAGTAAATGGGTCCCAGACAATGCAAGCGTATTCTAACTTGGGTCTGATTAATGATGAATAGGCTAAAAATTTCAAATCTGCAGGACCATTCTTCAGTTTGTGCTTGAGGATACAAAGTTTACGAAAACCTGATGCACATAAGGTACTTATATGTTTGTTACAGCTTAGATTATTAGTTATCTTCACGCCAAGATATTTATATTCAGTTAGCCCCGAAAGTGGAAATGATGGAAGAGCGCAAGGGTATAAAAGGCTGTTTTTTTTTGTTAATCTCATAAATACGGTTTTCTGAGCGTTAAGTTTCATGTCCCACTGGTTGCACCAATCCAGAATATTCTTTAGGTTTAAATTGAGTAATAGTTGGTCTTCACGACAAGTAATTACATTAAACAAAACACAGTCATCTACAAACAGCCGGATTTGAACGGGATGAGTAACTACTTTTACAATGTCATTCACATATATTAAAAATAACGGGGCACCGAGGACGCTTCTTTGGGGAACACCAGAAGAGACAGGCAGGCTGTGCGAATAATGGTCGTCAATACTAACAAACTGCTGTCGGTTAGATAAGCAAGCTGAAACCCAGTTACCTATACAGTTAGGAAGACCGACTTGTTTAAGCTTGTCAATTAGATTAGAATGGAAGACGAGGTCAAATGCTTTACTAAAATCTATAAAAACCTGGCCGGATTTATCAAGTAAAGATGCGAAACTATGAACAACCGATGTTAGTTGAGATACAGTAGAATAGCCCTTCCTAAATTCGTGTTGAACGTTAGAAAGCATATTGTTATCGTCAAGAAAACCGATGATGTACTTGGCGATTATTTGTTCTAGTAATTTGCAACAGGTTGAAGTGAGAGAGATGGGACGATAATTTGGTATCAGTGATGCGTCCCTTTCTTTAGAACAGGAACAAGTGCAGTTTTCCACTCTGAAGGAATCACAGCTGATGACAGACAAGCGCGAAAAATAACAACCAGAAACTCGGAAAACTTTTCGGCATACCGACGCAAGAAAGCGTTCGGAATTTTATCAGGGCCTGGCGACGCTTTAGTTTTCAGGCTTAGGAGCAATTCAACAATGCCCGGTCTTGATATCGTAACAGAAGGCATAGTGCAGGGCGTTTCAAAAGGACAATGTTCACCACTTGCATTAGCAAAGACACTGTGCAAGTAGCGGTTAAATTGTGTAGCAATATCATTTTTATCTGTGAGGGGCTTGCCGTCATGCATTATTCGGTCAATAGGTTTTTTCTTTTGACATATGTGGTTCCAAAATTTTTCAGCTGAAGTTCAAATGAAATTAGGCAGTCTGTATTCAAAGCAATGGCGTTTAGCAGACCTCGCAGCTGCATTAAGGGATATTTGAAAAGGCTTAATAATGGAACGACTGGCGCCTCCACTTTTCAAACGTTTCACTTTTCTTTTCAATTGCAGGACTTCACATGTGATCCAGGGAGAGGCTTTGCGAGATTTTATTATTTTATTAGGGACAAAGTTTTCAAGGCAGTTAATGCACAGTGTTTTAAATTTATTCCATAGCTCATCAGCATTACTGCCTCGGAAACTGCTGAGGCAAAAATTTAAATAATCCAACACGCTCTCATCTTTCGCACGCGAGAAGTCATTTACATAGCAGACTTTGGCAACAAGCTTTTTGCAAGCAATATGGACAGGGAACGAACAATAGTCCAAATCATGATCGGAAATTCCCTGCTCAAATGAAACATGGTAGTCACTAATAGATCGGCTTACAAAGATAAGGTCAAGTAGACAAGTACAACCATGTAGGGGCGTTTCAGGAGGCGCGCGCGCCCCTGCGCGCGCGTTCTTCCTTCTTCTTCTGAAACCCTACCTATCCTTCTCTCTATCTGCACGCCGGCAGTGGTTGTGGTGTTTTAACACCAGTCACAGGCCCGTGCATTTTCCTTTCCTCTTCCCCTTTCATCCACTTACTACTACTACTACTACAACCATGTACACGTGTTGGTTGCCTCACTACTTTCTGCAAGTCATGTCTCAACATAATATTAAATATGTGCTCTTCGTGGGCAGCATGATCGGGACTGAGAGAGGGCTTGTCCTAGTTAATTGACGGAATGTTTAAATCACCAATTAATAAGATTCTGTCATGATGAAAATCATTCATGACTTCATCTATGATCAAAATTTTGTTCAAAGAATCTCCTGCAGACCTGTTTGCTCTAATTAACCATTCTATTAAAGGTCCTTGGATACCGCATAAGTGGCGTCTTGCTGAAATAGTTCCATTGCTTAAAAAGCAAGGGGAGGGCTTAACTTTAGACAATATGCGCCCTATTTCGTTAACATCGAACCTAGTGAAATTGGTGCAAAGGGTCCTTCTCAGCCGTGTCATGTCATTCATTTCAGAAAATGCTGTATTGAATCCATGTCAAATTGATTTCAGGCCGGGTTGTTCGATTTGGTGTGCTCATACTGACCTTGAGAGTCGTATTAAATTAGCTCGCAATAGAAAACAGTTTGCTGCGCTTGTCACCTTGGATGTCAGTAAAGCATACGACAGCGTGGAGCACTCGACTCTATTACTAAGATTACAAGAACTCAACTTCCCAAGCTATTTTGTAGCCTGGATTTCTGTTTTTTTAGAAAATAGAGAATTTTACTGCTGCCAAAATGGTGTTTCCTCAAGGAGATTTCCACAGACAAGAGGTGTTCCGCAAGGATCAGTTCTCTCACCTGTTCTTTTTAACATTTTTCTAAGCTCAATTCCATGCATTCAAAATGTGAAAACTTATGTGTACGCCGACGATATTGCATTTTTGCATCAGCAGGTGACATTCACACTCTTTATAGAACCCTGCAAAATTACCTCAATGTTCTTGACAATTGGCTAGGAAGAATTCATCAGTCCCTTAATGTGAAGAAATGCGCATTGTTAGTATTTCCAGTTTCTGTTCCTGTAAACATCTGCCTGGTCTATAGAAATAACATAATACCTCAAGTTCAGACGGTGAAGAATCTCGGTGTAATATACGACTCTACTCTCTCCTGGCGGCCACACATTGAGCAAGTTTCTGCAAAAGGAGTTCGGGCCATTGGCATCCTGCGCAGGCTTTGTAGTGCTAGGTCAGGCATGAGAAGGCATACGCTTCTGATGATTTATAAAATGTACGTCCGCCCAATTTTGGAGTTCGGGTGTGTTTTATTCTCAGGAGCTCCTGCCTATAGACTTCGCCCTCTTGTGCTTTTGGAGCGTGAGGCGTTGCGCCTTTGTCTGGGGCTTCCAAAATATGTCGCCAATGCTGTTCTGCACCTTGAGGCGCGAATGCCTTCGTTATCAGCTAGGTTTCGCTTTTTAACAGTTCAAACATTTTTAAAAGTGTGCGACTCACCTCTTCACGCTTCCAGTATAATACTTCTTAGTCAACCTTCCGCCTTTTTTAGTGCTGGCTGGTCTCGATTTCATACCCCGCAGATATGGTACGTGCAGTCCCTCCTTCATCGCATAAATATTCATTTCACAGATGTCCGCCAAATATATAACAACTCCTCATCTGTCCAGATTGAATTCGATGACATTTTCCCATTGAATGCAAAGCTGCAGCCCTTCCCGCTTCTTCAGGGTCTATTGCAGGACCACCTAAGGTCCTTTCCCTCTCATGTTCTTATTGCTACCGATGCCTCGCAGGATCGCGAAAAGGCAGGTGTGGGAAATTTTTCACCTTCACTGGATTGGTCTTTTTCTCTCCGTCTTCCTGACTTCACTCCAATTTTTCTGGCTGAATTATTAGCAGTAATCTTAGCCTTACGAAAATTAGAATCTACCGTTTCCCAGGTCGTGGTTATGAAAGACTCTCTGTCCATTTGCTCTTCCTTATCCTCACCCAGTGACTCTCGGCCATTACGCCTCTTTACGTTCCTGATTCCGCTGCATCTAAATTCGGTAAGGTTGCTTTGGGTACCAGGTCACATGGACTTTCACTTAAATGAGGTTGCAGATTCCTTACCAAGAGCCTCTCTCAGCGGCCCAATTGTTGCAGTCCTACCATCGTGTGCATATACAGCTGCGGTGAGGTTTCGGAGCTACACAATATTTCAGGAATTTGCTGCCTCGGCTCTTACATCATCTCCTGAATATCAGCATCTTCTGCATCCTTGGAGTAGCAAAGACTGGCGCTCACGCAGACTAGAGGTCTCTTTCACGCGCTTGCGTTGCCGGGTTCCCCTTCTAAATTTCTACCTTCACAGATCTGGCCTGGCAGCTTCCCCACTGTGCCCTTTTTGTGCCGAACCTGAGACAATGGATCACTTCCTGCTGTTCTGCCGCCGCTTCTCTCATTTGAGGAAGCGTCTTTTGCAAATTCCATTTCATCAACTGGGCTTGCCTGTGTCTTCCGCGGTTGTTCTTTCCATTGGCGCTTCTTTGCTTGGACGAAGTGACAGGAGTGTGCGCTCTGCTGTGCAAAATTTTCTTCAAGGAACGCAGCGACTCCCATTCTAATTTCTTTTACCCGCTATCAATCAGTACAACATTGATACATTACAGGCATTGTGTACTATTATGCACATTAAGCAATTGTCCTGTCTTCGATCTCCAAGTTAACTGGACCCCTGTCCTTCCATCTTCCAATCTATCAGACTACATACTATTTCCACTGCTTTTCCCGTCAAAAATTTCCTGAATCCAGTAATTAACCGCCTGTGTCTTGGCCACTCCCCCGTAGTGGGTATGTGCCAGCAACGTCTGAGGCCTTCCTTCCTTCCTTCCACTCAGGGACCGCCGCAGTTTTTCGTCTGCGCTTCGGTGGTTCTCCTTTGCAATGCACGTTCCAATATTATCAGATTAAGGTACGCTGGTCTGAAAACCTGCGGCAAGTGGTACATTTCTGGGCGGTCGTATACTTACACCTGTTAAAATTAAGCATTATTAGCTTGCCGTTCAGATTTATGTTCTCTGTTTTAACACTTCAACGTTTAATACGCCAAGTCCGAATTATTGGACATAGGATTTGAAGTCACGCCGTTTTCGAAGGGGGGACTAATTTTTTAGTGACTTTAGACTTTACGGGAATAGTTGTGTCCTTCATATCAAACGTTAGCCTGTTAACTGCGGCACATTTGGACCCTTATCAACGCTGTCACTACCTGTCTCCACACACACACACACACACACACACACACACACACACACACACACACACACACACACACACCACACACACACACACACACACACACACACACACACACACACACACACACACACACACACACACACACACACACACACACACACACACACACACACACACACACACACACACACACACACACACACACACACACACACACACACACACACACACACACACACACACACACACACACACACACACACACACACACACACACACACACACACACACACACACACACACACACACACACACACACACACACACACACACACACACACACACACACACACACACACACACACACACACACACACACACACACACACACACACACACACACACACACACACACACACACACACACACACACACACACACACACACACACACACACACACACACACACACACACACACACACACACACACACACACACACACACACACACACACACACACACACACACACACACACACACACACACACACACACACACACACACACACACACACACACACACACACACACACACACACACACACACACACACACACACACACACACACACACACACACACACACACACACACACACACACACACACACACACACACACACACACACACACGCCGGCGAGTACGTACGTCAACTTTTTCTTCCGGGCGTAGCTGTGACGATAATATACTTCCAGCGTACCTTGCAACTGCTCTAGTGACTGGTGCATTCATGATATCTGAAAATGTGTAGCGCTCTCCAGTCTGAAGCGCGAAAATATACTAACAGCCTTTCGCTGCGTTCGCAAACATACTGCTTTCTATTCGGCGAGAACCGATATTTCCTGCCCGTAACTCCGTACTTCTCGCATCGTCATCGGAACTGAAGGAGCAATGAAGCGATGCCGACACGCACGGGACTAGAGATTCGGCCTCTCCCTTAGTGGCAGCCAATCGCAGCGATATGAGATTCCGCGTCAGCATGGAAGCGAATTAACTATCATCGTCGACCACAAAAGTATAAAAAAAATTTGCCTGCGGAATTATACTGTAGGGTCTGGAATTACCAATCATTGACTAAATGGCTGCGCTCTTAAGGGATTTAGTGAAGCTGTCAGAACAAGTACAGAAGGTCATGCTGTGGTCTGCTGACGTTTGGCCTCCATTTCAAATGCGGTAGTCGTGCGGCTTGTGCTGAATTTTTCTTTAGGAGAAGAACAATCGTGCTGAGGATGTTGGTACTGACAGGTACTGCATTTACCCGATGCTGCAACGCCCAGCTGGATAGAGGATGCGATGTGATGTAAACCAGAGCTGCTATCTTTGTTCACACTTTTACCCTGTTCTCGCAGAGTCGGCGCCCTATTCAGCCACTTTAAGCAATGTGTTATGGGTATATGCGACTTAAGTCTTAGTCGAACGTTTTGAAAGGAAAAGTTATATTTTGCAACCACCTACCGCCGGGTGACGAGGAACGCATGGCTCCCTCAACCGCACCTCCGCTCCCGCACGCCGGCACATGAAAAACACTCCCTATTGAACCAAAAAGGAAATCATTGTGCGTGTTGATTCTATGGAGCAGAGTTTCTACATCGCTGAACCAGCAGGCAAATTCAGACTTCAGCCGATAAAAAACAAATGGCTGATGCAGGTGGATCATTTTCATTTATTTTATATAATTATATGGCAAAGTGCAGCAAACAGTAAGTGTAGCCTTATTTTTTTCGTTCACAGAGTGTTGTTGTAATTTTTGTAACATGCCTTAATGATTGTTTACAAAGAAAAAAGAGTGATGGCCCTGATGGCTGTGCAAGCTGATGATATTGCACTGCAATAAGAAAAATTATTGTGGCGCGTAGGATTGTAGCACAACTTGATATAATACTTTAGTTATTGGGATCTACTTCGGGCAGGGCTTTCTTAATTGCGTATACTTGCTTTTATTTCCGACAACTGAAGGCAATAATCATAGATGTGACAAATAGATAAAACAAATAATTTTTTTTATTTCGTTGACCAATCTAATGCGTAACACATAATGGAAGAGTCACGGCAATTAAGATAGCGCGTTCACTTTAGCTGTGAGGCCAACATATCCACCCAGAGATTTCGCAGATTTTCGCGGTACCTTTATTACAGCTTAGAACTTGCCCTTAAAGCTGTCGCAACTTACGGCATTTATCTGCGACATCAATACGGAAAGCCAGGGCACAAAATATCATTGATAGTAGATAAGTTTAGTAAATCGCGTACCGCAACTGCTACCATTCTCTGCGTACCGCGCCACGCCATTGCGCATGCGTAGGTAGCTCTTAAGGTGCCAGATGGCGCCACCTTCTCGTCAACAGCGCGCCCGCCTGCCGCGTAGGAAACAATCAGCGCGAGAGCATTGCGGGGCCCGGCAAGCGATAATCGGTGTCGGCAGTGGTACGCGCTGTGCTAAAAGTATGTAATAATCACGCTTGCATGATTCCCTTCTGACTAATCCAACCTATACACTTAGGCATCATTTAAGGGTCACTAAAGTGCAGCTCGTCGCGAAAAAATGGTTGTGATGAAAATTAAGCAGAAAATTCCTGAGCCACATCTTAAACAAAAGAAAGTGCCCTGGAATGCATGAAGCCCTGTATGCTTTCGAGGGTAGGGTGGCTTGTCGAGAGAGTAGTTCTGCATTAAGGTGCAGGGTACTGCAAGAGGCTATAATACAGACGTTTCAAAGCATGACTGAGTCAACAGCGTATGTCTGCCTAACCTCTTGCGGCCTACAGTAATGGAGATTCGAAGGTTGATATGAATGCAAAGGTTATGTCAGTTTGCAATGCTAATGCTCCGCACTTCTTTTTGAAGCATGACAGGCATTCCTGATATGCCCTATTGAGAAGTGGGACGGCATTTGGTTAATACTTGCGAATTTTAAAGGAAGGTTAGATCTGATAAATATATTGTACAGTACTTTACACTACAGTATAATACAGAGTAAACTTGAGAACGCTTCTTGAATTCTTCAAAGTGCGCAGGAAGCGAATGAAAACTTTGGAGTCTAGTTTTTGGAGATGCATTTTTTTTACAACGCGTAGAGTGCAACATATCTGCTTCGTTTACGGAAATAAACTTTTTTCAGGCCAAGAGGAGAAAACCCGGTCTTACTGTAGGGACATTAATTATTATCTAGCTCTCTCTTAGCTTGTTCTTGCTGGAGCAGCAAGGCACAGGTAGAGGCTTGTAACTTTTCATTTAGAAGAAGCCCAGATATGCTAAGATGCCACGTATAGCCGAGAACACGTATAGTGAGAAGAAGGCGCTGGAAGAAAGAAGGTTTACTTTTCATTTACGGTTTAAGGGCTCGCTTCTAGTTTTATATATCTGACACTATGTTTAGCATTAGCAGTGCATTTTTCTTTGTTAACATGAGCATATTTGCAGCTGATCGATATAAAGTATAATGTCCCGCACTCGAGTTCCTGACGGGGTTTCGAACTTACACAAAAGTGAATCGTTGCTCGGCAGTTTAGAATAACTGCTGTCTATACAGTCCCAAGTGGAGAACATATATGGACCGCTATCACTGCTAACAACAACGTGAGCTCAGCACATTTCTTGCTGCCAACCGCCGTAGCCATAAGAGCTAGGCGCAATTGGAAAGCGTCAGCCCCTTGTTTGAGACTTTTCAGTTACTCATAACGAACAATTCTGGACCTCTTTCCATTCCCATTCTGCTGAATACTGGACAAAAGCATTTTTGAACCTGAAAGGTTTCATGAGTGATTTTTTTTATATATTTTACGATTTCATTGTAACAATGGGATATGTCCGCAGATCTGTCAGCAGGCTCGCAATTTTTTGCTAATAACGTTTTTGCTATCGTCAAAAGCACTATCAATTCGTTTTCTATGGCAGCCTTAACTTCTCCATGCGAGCGATGGAAACAGTATAAAACAAAGGTTTTGCTACATATTGGAAGAATGGACCATTACCGACAATATTCCTGTACCAGTACCTCACATTTTTCCAATATTCAGTTTTTTTTCCGAGAATATTGAACATGGCGGTGCAATACCAGCTTCCCTTATTTTACCAACAAAACAAAACGCGAACGCACAAACACAACTATGATTTAACCAATGCCTAGTGTTTGGTTGAAATCAGGGTGCTTCCTCTCTCCTCTTTATTGAAAAGTAGAAGTAATTGCTTAAATATATACGGGCACCAGTTACTTCTATACGGACACCAGCATCCGGAAAGCTAAAAAAAGTGAATTTGAACTTCTTACCTTATCCAAAATCAGCGAGGCATGCGGCTGCTCATCCTCTGAATTATATATTTAAGCCACGTAGTTTACACGCGCGGTTAGGAGCCGGTGTTGTTGACAATAAAAAGAGCTTCGCAGAAGGATCGGCGGCAAAAAGAAGACCGGCATTGGACACAAGGACTTCGCAAGAAACGTAGTCATGCCTCAGGCATTACCACCTAGACTTGTACCGTATAAAGAAATAGTGTGTAGTGAGCTTCCTGAGAACCTTCTTTTTTTCGTAGTCGGCCAATTGCAGAGGGGCTTTACTTCTAAGAATCAGCAAGTCTATTTAATCAGCCGAGCAGACAACAAGCAGAAAAAAATGGCTTTCTGCCTCAAGATTATCTACTAGCGAATGACGTTATGGGGAGTTTATTTTTATTGTTTCCTGACTTATATCCGCTTTTTTGCGCATGCGTTTTTCATTCGAGATAGTTTTTTTTTCTTGTTTACATCGTAATGTGTTGCTTGTTCGATGTGCGCCGCTTCCAACTTACGATTCGGTCAAGCATAATTTACTCTTTTTTGTGACTACACTTGCATTCTATAACATTTTGCAGTTCACATTTTTGTCTGAGCAAGCAGAATTTTGAATCATTCATGTCTCAAAACTGCAACTGCTAAACATATGAAATTTAATTGCCATTAAGAAACCACTTCTCACTTTTTCGTCCATGGTAAATAGTCTGGGACGAAATCCCCGCTTCGGAGAATTTTTTTTGTACTGAAGAAAAGCAGCGAATGGCTTGCACTTAAGTTGTTCCCAAAAACAGAGCATTCGCGTTGGGAATGTGTGTACGCCTCCTATGGGGAGGAATTGCGTTGAAAAAAGTTTGCGCTATCACAAGGAGCCGTCCAGTTCTTCGATGGATTGGGAAATGTGGTGGGGCGAAAAGGTAACAGACTAGAAGAATTAAATAGGTTCAGCCCGGTTATAGCCCCAGGGCCAATACCCTAAAGCGGTGACCCTATTAGGAATTCCATACGCGCCGTGTAAGTTGTCGCGCACAGACAGTGAACTCTCTAGAAGAGTGGGTACTCGCTTGAAGAATATTAAACCATTCGGGGACTCCTCGCGACATGCACTGACTTCCCGGTATCAAGAACGAACGCTCTTGGCGCGAGTCACGTTAAGCGCTCGCAAAGACGCAGTTAAAAAGAAAGAGGGAGCCTGACACCAAAGACAGTAAATTTAATCCGTCGGTTGCGCGCCCTGCGAGCCGCATGAGATGGGCCCTCTGGAAGGCAGGTTATAGCCGAAGTTTAAACTTTAAAGTGCCAGATAATTAAGAATCAATGCCCTTGTAGCCATCAGAGTCGCGACGGAAAACCGTCAGCTACGCAACATGTACAAATAACCCACCGGTATCGCTTCTATCATGACACCAAGTGGCAAAAAAAGATGTTTTCATGAGATCAAGATCACATTACTACGACCTAACAGCAAGAAGGACAGTCCGGTTAAAGTGGTCGATCACAGTGTGGCCGAATAAACATAACTGTGTTGATTTTAGAGATGCTTTATTTAGTAATTACACTCTTTCAGGCGGAATTGGGCGATTGTAAAATAAATTAGTGTTTTCTTTTGCTAAACTTTATGTACTTAAGGCAGTTACAAAAGGGGGAAAGAATGGGCCTGCTCTAAACGGTCATTGTTTGCTTTTTTGCTTTTGACGCTTTTGTTTGGGCGCAGCAATTCCTCGGCGCTTCCTCCAGCTGAGTTGCTCGTCCAGTAAAGAAAGCAGCACAGCTGAGGAAAAGAAATGTGACAGTAGTATCTGTTACGTGTTTTCTCCACCCCGATACGATGTTTTTCGATATGATGAGAAGTATTCGAGGCGTTCATCTATGCGAATGAGCTTCACATTCGTCTTTTCATTATGACTGCTATCGTACTCATATCAAGAGGCAGAGCAGCAGTCAGTGAAAGGTTTGGCTACATTTTTCTGCTCCATGGCTTTGATTTCTTCATGACTTTCTCTGCGAGCGCCCAAATCTCCAATAAAATTGGATTATATTTGCTGCTAAACAGATTTTGCGGTGAGATTCCTCAAGTTATTCTTAAACACAAAAGTCTGTTCAAAAGAAGATAATGCGAAAACAATTTAGTTCACTTGTAATTATGCGTCTACAAGACTGGATAATGATAATGTCACCAGAATAAATATACCACTATGTTACCGATTTCGAGGTCCTGGTTTCAGTTGTTATAGTTAACTACATAGAAATTGGAACGGCACTACAGTAAAAATGAACCTTTATTGCAATGCGTGCCCTTGAACAGCGAAGGACTACAAATGAAAATGGTCAGAAATGCAGGCGCTCATCGTTTAAGATGCCTGCCGAAGTGTATTAGTTTGGAAAAAAGTCTGAAATTAAAGTGGAGGGTCCTGAACTATGCAAACAATGGTAAGGTATGATGTTGTGTTGAATAGTATGGTATGGTGCGGTGTGGTTTGGTATGATTTGATATGTGAAATGGAATAGCATTTTATGGTATGGTATGGTATGGTCCCAAAGCTGCACATGTCATGTTAGAGACCCCTTAGTCTGTAATGCTACGGATTAATTTCTGCTACCTGGGATTCTTTAACGTGCACTGGCATCACGCAGCCCAACGTGTGCCCACGACGCACAGCTAACGGGCGGTTTTGAATTTTGCCGTCATTAAAATGCTGGCCCTGCAGCAGTGATTCGATAGAGTGGTCATAAGCTCATCCACGGAACGTCATAGGCACAAAGCCACTGCGGTGGGTCAGCCCAAATGTGAAGGTGGACTCAGTTTTTCACACAACGTAGTAGCTGGTAGTAAATTCCAGCTATATTTCTACACCTCGATGTTGTATACCCTTAAAAGGGTTCATGAAATGCTAAATAGAATGCTTACCGAGGAAAACAATTCTGCACCACCGACCTTTGAAAAAAAGTTTGAGAACGTATGCGACACCATTTAGAAGCTTTCTTTTCAAAACCACACAATATATGTGCGTTGTGAAGCTGGACATACTGCCTAAAGGCACTCTATCTGCTGGGTGTTTCCTCGAATAGCGCAAGCTTCTCATGTAGTCTGACATTTCTACCGTGCACGTTACATTCCTTTGCAAATACTGCCGTTCAAACAACACCAAGGTTTACATTGAGGTTAGTCCACAGACAGCACGATAAAAGAACCGCGCACTCTAACAGACGACTACCACCGTGAACACCGTGAAGCCAGAACCGGATGTGGCCCGCAGGCTATCGTCTGCGGCGCCGTATGTTGAAGTGTGCGGTTCTGTTTTGTGTGCTTGCCACGACTTTTGAGAACTGCTTTTTCAGGTTACGTTGTCTAGACGCTCTGGTTTGAATGACTGTATTAGTGAGCGAATGCAGCTCACGCAGCAGCATGGAGGACTACACGAGAAACATGCGCAATTTGAGTAAACACCCAGCCGATAGAGGCCCTTCTGGGTATATGTAAAAGGGACACTGAGGAGAAATTGAAGTTGGCTTGTATCGATAGAATAGCAGCTCCTGATCACAAAAACGCCACTCTTACTGAAAACAAAGCTCTTGTAATGTAGAAAATAGCAAGAACCAAAATACAGGTGTCGCCGCCACAGGCCAATCTCGCAAGTACAAGCGTGGTGACTTCCTAGGACAAGAGGCGCCACCTTGGAGGAATTTTCCTTACTTCATGGAAGCCGTGAATCTCTGAGGCTGGCAAAGGAAGGTTGCGCACCGCACCGCTAGCCGTCAGAAATCACGGAGTCTGCGTTTACGTCACGTATCACGTCACTCCGTTCTGTGACGTCATAAGAGTTCTCCGTGTCGTCATAAGAGTTCTCGAGTTTGAATCAGAGCGGCGGGAAAAACTTTCTCAACTTCGAATCCAAATTTCTTTGAACTAAATGCATCTTTCGCGCCCGGACAAGCCGCAACAAAGCCATGATATGCCGAAGTATCAAATTTTGCTAACAAAAAAAAATGATAGAGTTCTCCTCAGTGTCCCTTCAAGCTTCACAACACAAATTTGTCGTGGCGCTTTAAAAAGATAGCTTAGAAATGCTGTAGCATATCTTGTCACACTCTACATCTTCAAAGCACTCGCCAACTGTGAATAGCCGCCTCCACGGGTGCTATTTGAAACAAGAAAAATATTTAAAAAATTTGCTTGTATTTCAATGGGCCGTGATAGCATTCGGTACCCCCAGCCCAAAGTCACCTCGACGCCCGCGTAATGCGATGTTTTAAAAATACATCGCCTTTGAAAAAACACTTCATACTTACAGAATATGTTCTAGGATGACCTTGGGTTGTCCTCCACGAAGGGACGACATCATAGGTGCAATGCGAAGTCCAAAAACAGCTTTTGATTACTTTTGCTGCCATGTATTCTAAAGGCGGTAAGACTATTTTTCACTCCCAAGTTTTTCCTCTGTAGTCGCAGCCGGCGACAGCAGCGCCACAGGATTCTGCATATTTACAGATCGGTGTTGGTCTATAGGCTGTCATTTATATCCGGTTGTTCACGTCTTTGTATTGATATTTTCCTTTTGTCGCTTCAGGCTGCACTTATTACACCTCTTTTCTTTGCGATGTGCAATGTCCACTACTTGCATCTGGCCCTTCTGTAATAATGCTTGTGATCATCAGAAGAGTAGTAATGAAATACAAGAGCTATAACGTCCCTCTACTGCTAAACGACATGCTACTAAATTAAAATTCTGAGTGCTGGTTACGTGCGCCCCAACCGATTCTAATACTCCAGCTAGCGTTTTCCAGTTATGAGAGCATCCTTTATAGCGGGCCCCGGTAGGGACGCCCTATCACTAACTCCATACCTGTGTACTTTTCCGAAACCGCAATTGGAGTCAGTACAGCATAGATAGACCTGTTGAGATTGAGATTAGAGATTGATTTGTTGAGATTGCATAGATTGGTCTGTTGAGAGCATCTGTCGTGCATCAAACCTCTACAATCTAAAAATATTTGTTTTTGGTAAGAATAAAAAAAGCACAAGGTAAACACTTACGCTTGCCCGTGAAATTGCGTTTTAAAGAACATTACATACATGGTTCAGAAGCAATAGTGTGTCGAGCAAAACTTAACGTCCGCCCAAGGACTCGAAATTTTTGCTTACATTGGTTGCAGTGTGCGAAAAAGCCATGGCTGTCGCACAAATTATAAAAACAAATGTTAACAATGTTCTCGCGTTCAAAAGAAGCTCTAAATGTAAGAGCCGTCGTCCTTCAATTTTTACTATCGTCAACAAGTTTATTGTGCGGGCAAGAAACGATCATGCAGCGTAGATAGGCGGCATGTTTTTTCAGCGGCCGTCATATTTCCCTACCACACATCACATGACTGCACCCCTCCTGCTACTTTCAGATCCACAAGTGTGGTCTCGTGCCATTAGCTAACAACGGAGCAATCGGTTTTGACTGCGGAAGCTGACGCATCTTGGGGACCTTTGTGTCCTATAGTCATCTTTTATCTTGCACTTAAACCCCGACGAGCGTCGTCACCGCAAACACGATTCTTTGTAGCGGCAATATGTTAGGATGAGAGACCCTTACGTACTTTTGCCTCCCAAACGCTAACAATGACTCAATGCGCACCCGGGGTCGCTAGCCTTGACTGTCTACTCAATACAGCATGTCAATCGAATGACCATGCTCTATCGTCAATGGCCGGGAAGCAGTTAGTGAAGTACCGCTGCGCTTTGTACGGAACCTTCTCGGTAGAAAAGCAATTCTGCACCGGTTGTTTTGTGCTGTTACCTCTACACGTATGCGCGGCGCCAAGGTCGACGTCCGGCAGCAATATCACCAGCACCGCAACAGGCTTGAATTCAGTGGTCTTGGTCTGTGCTTTCAATGATGTGCCCCTTGCTCGCGTCGCACATGACACGTCTCGTTCGTTGGCCACAAAACGTGACACAAGCATTTTGCACGCACGCATTTTTTTCCTTCCCTTCGATAGCCTGAAAAAGTTCTCTTTTATTCATGTTTTACTTTATTTTTTCCTTCATTCGCCAAACGTCGTCCGAGAGGAAGCAATGATGTGCCGGGTGATCTCCATCGCGACTTCGCCGACTTTTTGCTCACGACGATATGCAAGACGGCGCGAAAAGCGGCCAACTGCGCCGAGATTCGAAGCTGAAGAATGTAGTTGAAAGGACATTTGTATGTTTCTGCTGATTTATCCTCATGGACTGCGTTCGATTTTATTTCCGCCTTTAGAGTCGTGTTTTTGTCGTTGTAGTACAGCAGTGTGACTCCTTTAATTACCACGGTGGCAAGGCGGCTTGCGGGAGACATCGGTTCACAATTGATATCAGCGCAAGTAATATGCTGGTTCCTGCGCATTTGACCGCTTGGGTACGTAGAATAACCTCTAGTATTACTGGCTCGCGGCATATGAATTTCTGGAATTTAAACATGACACTGTTGCGTCAAACAGCGAAATTCTGCCTTTTTTTGTTCTTAGTTGTCTTGGGTAACAAATTCCTCATTTTTTCGTTTCCGAGCATTTGGCCTAATAGTTTTCTGATGATGTAGAGTTAATTTTTAAAAAGTTAGTCTTTATTCGGAAGCTTTGAACGCAAAAACAGCACCTTAAGAAAAATAACTCATAATGCGATTTCCGACTATTCGGTCATAACCGAAATGATTCCAAACTTACGGCGAAAGGAGACGGCTGCGCCCGATCCGTTCGCCGCGGATTTCTTTGTTCATTAGTACAAAGGTGTAAAAAATTGGAAGCATACATACGCGTAGAGCCTACACGCACTGCAGAAACATATTAAGTCTTGACGGTCTCGTATTTTTGTTTTTGTTGATATTTTATTCTTTATTCTGCATGTAACTAACTGCATTTCAAAATCACTTTTCTGCACGCCTATCTTATACCGGCCCAAAACGGCCAGTATTCATTGCTAGTGCATAATACGGAAAAAAATGACTCCCGACCGTGGCGAACTTCCTGGGACAGGGTGTTGTGAAACCACTGAATTTTCCCCGAACGGTAAAGGAAGACAGATGAAAGCGAGTCGATTGCGTCCTTCTGTCGCCTCGTTGTCGCTCATCAGCATCTTAAATTATGTTTTATTTTCAACTACACAAATGTCCCGGCGCTGTCATCAGTGCACTCCCCCGAGGTCTGCTAAAACTTTCGAGCCGCTTTTGCCCTTCAACCGCAAGGTCACCCCGGTAATAGCTCTCGTAGCCCTTGCGTCAGATTCATTTGAGTGGACTGTACCACACAGAATGTGTTTACGATGGACCTCACACGTCGTAATGCAAGCGCATAGGAGCAGAAATTCCGTCTTCATTCCGAGCTCGAAGAGCCTGAAGTGTGTCTTCCGTGCATGAAATGTGCTGCACACGCTGAGCAAATCCGGTAACATAAGAATACAAAATAATAATATTATACTAAAATTTTCTTACTTTCTTTTTTTACGTCGATGGCTATCGTAAGCTCTTGTTCTCTTCTGAGACTGTTCAGCAGTACTTTCGTTTTTTTTTATCTTAAGGTTTAGACGCTGTTATACTTTCGAATACGTTCACTGCAGGACGATAGATAGACACGGTCAGCCTCCACCGCAAACTTCCTAACTACATACGCCAACCTGAGTCTTGGTTACTTCCTGCTGCGTTTACATTGCGCTTAATTTTTCCTCATAATACAGTCGTGCGTCGTTAATATGACCCCAGTAAATACGTGCAGTTCATGTTATGGACACATGTTTCTGGGAACTAAATTTTTCGATTTCTTTACACCTCGTTTATATAGAAACTCGCTGTCCGTACAATGGACAGGGTGAAAATACAAGGAGCCTATTGAGACTGGTGTATTTCTGTCCAGTTAATATGAACAGTGATGACAACAAAACCCCGCGTGCCTCAACTAGATGCTCCGCCCCTTGTAGTTTGAGCGCAGAACACCAGGAAAAGACAGTGCGAAAGTAGAAATGCCGCAGTAATGACCTTATTATGTGTTTGTGTGGTTCACAGGGGCAAGGTACACGATCCACGCGCCTAACCATTTGCTGCATTTCACGAATGACTGAAAAAAAATATCTCTGTGCGCTACGTTGGCAACCACATTCAGCAGCGGTCCACAGAGAGATTATAGAGTTGTTTACTTGCAAAAAGTCGCAGTAGGAGACATTTCGTCACAACAAGAAGCGCAATTTTAGATTTTGCAAATTTGCTGGCCTGCTGATGCACATGTTCTAACAAAACAGCTCCGCACTTGTTCCTTCCCTTTAAATGACATCAAATGGTTTGGCTTGGTTTGTGGTTTATGGGGTTTAACGTCCCAAAACGACTCAGGCTATTAGGGACGCCGTAGTGAAGGGCTACTGAAATTTTGACCACCACGGGTTCTTTAACGTGCATTGACATCGTACTGCACACGGGCCTCTAGAAACTCTCGAATTTCACCTCCATCGAAATTCGACCGCCGCGGCCGGGATTGAACCCGCGTCTTTCACGTGAGCAGCCGAGCACCACAACCTCTGAGCCACCGCGGTGGCCTTTAAATTACATCAGTTAGTGACATATCTTTTGATGAGGGGTGTTTTCGATTGTAAATATACACTTTTGTTGTTTAGGGGGAAATTCTTTAGGCACTCGCGGTTGTACTGACACCACTCTCGTCGTCCACTGGTGACAATTCTAGTGACGCAAATTTATACGTTTCAACAAATTATGGAATCTATTTATGGTGTAGTCTTGCAGCCATGATGACAATTGAACGTAGGTGTTTCCAAAAATGCCAGAGGCACTTTTGTTTTTCAGTGTAACTTCCTCCGACATTTGGTTCGATGCGAAATTGAAAATAAAGTGCTTCGTCAGACATTTCAGTGCAGCTTAGAAAATCGCACGTGGTGGCAATTATTCAGGATTTTCACACTGCGCCACAACGACGTAGAACACACATATTACGATGTGTGGTGCTTTTGAAAGACATGCAACAACCACTGAAGGAATTATTACGTGAAACGTTTCTTACTGCCATCATAGATGCTGTGAAAAGAACCCTCGCATTTGTCACTTTGACACAAAAACCAGTCGGGACGCGGCTCCTTGCCGCGGCTTGTCAGGTCTCTAATCTCGTTCAATCGCTTTGGCAATCGCATGGCAGGAGGATCAGTGCATAAGCGGGAAAAGATAAGATGATAAAGACTCTGGCAAGTAGAGCTCACGTTGAATGACAAAAACAAGATTAATTACACGTAGACCGGGAAAAAGATTAAACCCCGTGTCAAGTTATATTCCATACCGTCAAAAAAAGAAAGAAAATGTTTTGGCAGAGAAAACATACGAAGAAGAAATAAACACGGCAAAAAACAAGCGTCACGTTTTATGCCAATGACGCCAGCTTGCAGCGCAGGTAGTTGCAGCGCTGTCGTGTACTGCGTGTTAAAACACTGGAAATAACATACCCCGATCCTCCTACTCATCCATCTTCTACACGAACTTTTGCGATGACTTGCATGTCATTGCACGAGCGGTACGTTCTCACTATTGAATGCTGCGAGCTGGGTGGACAAGTGGTGTTTTTCCTGCTCCTCTTCAAGAGAATAAGAAAAGGCTGGTGTCGTTCTTTCATGCGACAAGAATTTTGACTTAATCTTAAAGCTCGGCGCCTTTGTACAAAACTGAAGACATGTCTTCACGTTCTATGTCATGCGCTAAGTATCAAATATCGCTATGGCGCCGTGAAGATTTGTTCACTTGACTAAATTTGGATGAGTGTGCCGTATTGTAGTGCGTGGGCCTATTTGCCTTCCAAGTTGACTGGCGCCTGTCGTGTCGTTCGATGCGTGCGTGCGCTCAATTGCGTCTTCCTTGGTGGCTGTACGGGCGAGGTGTCGATGGAAGACCTATAACATGGAAGAAAATATAACAATAAAAACATAAGGTCAAAATTAGGTCTACTTACGTGCATCGAATCAGAAGGCATTGTTTTATTTTTGTTTTTTTAATAATTTTAAACTTTTTCTTTTCAATTCTACTGACAAACCTCCTTGTTAGCATACAGTCGTAAGGTAACGCATTTACTTGGCTCACGTTGTTTGTTCGCCAGAAAGCTACGCCGTTTTGTGGCCTGTGAGTTGCGTCCTCGCCTTGCAATTTGTAAATCGTGAGATCAATTCCCTGTAACTTACGAAGAAAATTGATTTTCCCATGATACTGCGTGACGTCATCTGGGACTTTTCGTGAGCACTTTTGCTGCCATCGACGCCAGCTTTTGTTGCCGACGAACCGTATAATGCTTTCACATTAAAAACATTGAAGTAGTTCGACTCAGTGCCGAAATGTACTAGTTCCAAATAATGGCCAAACGACTTGACTACAGGAAAAGAAACATGGCCCTTTTCGTAGTCATTGAAGAGCAACTGCAGGAAGTTTTAGAATTTATTGAATTTAAAAGGGTCGGATGTGCGAAACACGCAGGTAAAGTCTAGAAATGGTTTTGCGCTAGCATTTGAAATGGCGGCGCAAGCGCCCAATAAAGCGGCGTTGGTGTTCAGGATTCCCTGCAGTACACAGCGATGGGCAGAGGCGCCGATAATGACGTCACGCACAACGGCGCTACGTTTGCAGCGAAGAAACGGCTGTTTCAAGGAAGGAAACCAGCCCCATAGAACGTGAAGCTCACAAAGCATTCTTTGGCGGCATGGTATGTCGCGCAGCAGCATGCAGGCGAAAGGCAGCGGACATATGAAATTTTGGCGGCAAAGACATCCACTACGATTTTTCCGCATTCTGCAACGCAGTGAGAAGCCCGAATACCGTCGCGGATTTAATCCACGATTGCATCTCCAATTTAAATGCTAGTGCAAAATTTCTTTGCATGATTTACGTAGAAAGTTCATAGATTGGAACTCTTGAATAACCTCGATTTCTCAAAACGCCATTTCATCTTCCCATAGCCTACAATACGGCGAGTAAAGTGCCTCGTAGAGCGCATCCAAATGGCTAATGAATTCGCTCCTGGGATCACTGAGCATACAGTGCATATTTCACGCTCCCAAACTAGAAAGGGAATGTTCCTTTGTAAGTGTCTGCCATCCTTGTCTCCGTGAGGGCGCCTTTTCCGCTTTTGAGACAGAAGTCAAAAAATCATTTCAAGAAATTAAACAAACGTCCCGACCTACAACAACTCTGTGAAAGGGGTGGCTCGAGATACAGTATACCTCTCTGTTCGTTTCGAGATTTATTCGCTGCTAGGACTGTGCGAACAAAAGGCAGAAGACTGGCTAAGAAAGGTCAATTGTTCTCATTGCGAGGTATTCGCCGGTTCAGGAATAACTTCTCCGCGCCCACATTTGTGCTTGTGTTACCTAGAACACCTTGGTGATGGCCGGACTTAAGAAACCAACAACACGATGGTAGAGGTCTGACGTACAGGTTCCCAATTAATCCTTGGGTTTCGGGGTTTCGACAGAGAAACAATCAGATTAGGCTATTCGAGAGGTACTATCGGGGCAAAGACAGCTGAACCCCTACATGTTTCGCCTTACCGCACTCCATGCGGGCTCCATCTGATGGTGCAATCTGGTGTCGACACCAGCACAGTTAACGGGTTAAAGGGGGGGGGGGGGGGCTTTATTTCATGCAGATGATCCAATGCTGATTTTGTGCTCCCGCATCAATGAAAGGAATACCAACCCATTGTAACGCTTCACTGAAAAATTCTTAAATATAGGCGAAATACAATGGGCTATATAGCAACTTACACAAAACAGGTAGTTTGTTCTTCCCCTTAGAAAAATGATCAGAATATCGTGGCGAAGAATAGTAAAAGACAGGTAGGTAATACTTTTGGATTCTCGTAGTGACTTCTTCAGAATAGAAGACATGAAATGACCAGATAAACTCCATAATGTTCAAGCTTTTAATGTTGGAGCAGCCACCAACATCCACAGGTACTTTATGCCGTCTAAAAAGAAGTTTCTTATTGTATATAATAATATAATTGGTTTTGGGGGGAAAGGAAATGGCGCAGTATCTGTCTCATATATCGTTGGACACCTGAACCGCGCCGTAAGGAAAGGGATAAAGGAGGGAGTGAAAGAAGAAAGGAAGAAGAGGTGCCGTAGTGGAGGGCTCCGGAATAATTTCGACCACCTGGTGATCTTTAACGTGCACTGACATCGCACAGCACACGGGCGCCTTAGCGTTTTTCCTCCATAAAAACGCAGCCGCTGTTCGTACTTTTTCTCATGTGAACCACTGTTTTGATTGGGGTACTTCTTGCTCGCCAAGCATTGCTGCACTTCACAGTACTTGCACACTCTACTACAATATACGTGCACAGTAATAGTCGGTATGCCATGGCATGTTATTGCTACAACTTTCTGTGCCGCAGAGAAGACGGGTTTTCAAAGTTCTTTACGAGCAAGCATTGATGAAAGCCGCTATCAATGGTCCAGAACAGGAAGTTCACGGCGTGAAAGAAAATAAGACAAATGAAGCAATAGCTACGGTCAGAAAAAGTAAGGCCGGAAAAATTATTCCGCGAGGACAGTATCACCGTTGAAGAGCAGTAACTGAAAAACAGGACAAAGCCCTTTCGTGCTTAGCTTTTGGGCAACTCGACTCGCCAGCCAATACGGAATGGTGTCTCCCCCATTCTATGCGGGGGGAAAATGTCTTGAATAAGTGACAGAACACCCCAGGAAAACCAGACAAGAGAGCTTGGGCAAGAAAGTCGACGAGAGCAAAAGGAGGAATTTTCGGTTCGGCCTGAAAACTCAATTTCTAGCGCAATTCCGAGCTGCGAAGGAATCTTTTCACACCGGTGCACGAAGGTGGATAATGGAAGCGTCACCGCATTTCGATGTTCACCGTAGTCCGGCGTCTGTGTAGGGACCTGCGCATAGGGCCGTAAACGCCGAAAGTGGTTTCTTCTTGCCCCTGTATCTCGGCAAAAAGAAAAAAATTCCTCTCCCAACTTTAGCATGGCAACAATGCCACTCTGTATCTCTCATCCGCGATTACCATCAGAATGCGACTAGTTTGATCGCAGGAAACTATGGTAGGATTTCCACTGTATTTCTACACAGCTTTTGCGACGCACATATAAGGCAGTTTTTTTCTTTTTTGAATGAGGCTGAAAATTAATTTGAAATCAAAACAGTCCTGACATTACGGCGCGCTCCTATGTCTTCAGTCGGGATGAACAACGAAAAACTGGTTAACCTTTGAGGAGGGCGCATTTTTTTAATAAAGGCTTCGCATTCGTAATGTCGTTATGCCCGGCTGATACGCATTGAAAGCTTTCAACGCCACTTGTCATACTATGGCGTTCAAGCTGACGTCCGTGGGCTGTGCACAAACCATGCAAACAATAAGATCACCTAATTCTCAAACAAATGCGGATTGAGAACACAATAAAGCAAATTTTTGACCCCAGCGACAAAGGTTGTCCCCAAAGTATCGTAGCGGTTTTGGACAGTGAGGCTGCTTTCATTATACGAGAGCAGCATTCGAACGGATGAACAATGGACTACAAACGCAAGAGTGGTGCTCAGCAGCTGCAGGATTGATTTTTTTCCTGAATGCTTCAGCGACCAATCTTGTCCCGACGCGTGGAGGCATTGTTACACGGCCGGTATCTCGGAAGTAAAGGCTTCCTCCTGTAGGAAAACCTCCTAAATAGCGTTCCGAAGATGTTAAATGCGATTTATATGGAGGACAAAGGCGCTGTTAAAATTGGCGCCACCGCCACTGATTTTTCAGAATATTATGGATTATAGTTTATGGATGTAATTAATACAGTAACGCCTATTGCCTAAAGTAAAATACTCAAACAACTCGTCGAAAAATGTATGCGAAATAAGAGATCTAAACACAGTGGCCCCCTTTAGTTAAGAAAATGCTAAGTGCAAACAATTCAAGCAAGAATACTTTCTATTACGTGACATGTAATGTCTCAACTACGTTATTGAATCTTCAACAATTTACCGTGTTAAATTATTAAAACACATCCAGCATTAGGAGAAAAGCTCGAAACTCAGTTCTGTTACGTTCTGTCCAACGTTCCGAGCTCTTTCCTGCGGTTGCAACACAGCTGGATTCCCCATTCGGCGTCCAGCTGTGCTCCAGCTGTGCTCCAAATTAGGGAGTGTATCTGAAAAACTCATCTAAATTACAGCTAGCACTCTGTCGCCGAAGTTAGTTCAGTTAGAGCGATGCGCAACACCAGTAGTTACCGGTAAACGTGCCGGCCAGAGCCGCAACGACAGCTTATACAGCTCAAGGGGGCGGCTATCGCTTGGAAGAAGGCCGCCATGTTTTCGCACTAAGCGCGTAAATACCGCAACACTATGTTCTGAAAATTTTCTGCGTACGCTCACGCTATTTGCTTTGTAGTGTGGTGCGCATGCGCACTCTTCACGCACATTTCCGCTGAGTGCAAAATCCCGCAAAGCCCGCTACGCTGAAGCTCTCTGTCGTCACGTTTTAGTGCCAGTGAGTGAAGGCTAAACTTACACTTGGCGACAGCTCTTGGCAATAAAAGGAAAGGTACAAGGCAGAAGCCTCTGTACAACTGTCTCACTCCGCCGTTTCTGGCTGCGGCGCTGGAGAAGCTGGTGCTATTCGTGGAAGGTTCTAGCAACTGGACGCGCTTAAAAAACTTGTTGTAGGTAAATAAATCGCTCTTTTCATGGCTCCCTAACGTGGAAACGGTACATTATGTTAAAAACGTGCCTTAAGCAGTAATTATTAAAAATATGCCATGTTTTAAGCCGAGATAAATAGCTGTATAAAGGGGGTACATTTACTGTGTAGCAAGAAAAAGCGTGTTTCGGCTCTCCAGGCAAGGCTCCATTGCCAAGACAACTTGTCGCAGAGTATAGAAATATTGACCAAAAAAAAAAGGTTTGGATGCGAATTTAGCGAAGACGACATCCACAACTACATGAACCGGAGTCATCCCCATACGTTCGCACTTCTCTCCTTGTAGGGTATGTGTCATTTCAGAAGCGGCAAAAAACAACAGCACCATGATATGCTCAGTGAATTTCGCTAGCTATTCTATGGCTGTTTTGATTACCCCCAAGCTAAATCTGATGACACCACAAGACAAAGCTATATCATCTCCGTCCTCCAAGATACCCTTACTCTCCGTTCTCATAGCAAGGTTCTGCAGTAAAAGCCTATCATCGCGGCGTCTACGAGAGGCAGTGAATAAAGTATATATGCTGTAGGCTGCCATGCGAACGACTCGTACGCACTGCGTCCACGGAGCAGAGTACAGCTGTTTACCTTTTAACGATTCTACGTGGTCCCCAAGGCTAGGTTGGTGGCCAGCAACAAGATTCTCTTTATGGTTTCGGGCTATTCATCGACCTTGTTGACCGAGTCCGGCTGTACACAAAGCTCGGACGCCTTCATGGCAAAGCACAAATACAGCGCCCACAAATTGCTCCTGCCGTTAGTCTGAGAAGAGCTCTAATGAAGCGATGCTGGGACACGACAGTTTATGCTAATGGATACTCAGATACTATCCCATCTAGCGGTTTATCCGCGAAATGAATGCACCGGGTCGGCGAAGAATGCACGTTAACCCCTAACAAAGGCAGGCATACTCAAAATGGAACCGCCTAGCGCGAAGTGTGATTACGGCGGGCGACATCAGCGGCCTCGCTGATACAGCTAAACAGCACACGGGAAGAAGAAAAGCTAAAAGGATAAATTACTTACTGTCCATACAATACAATTATCCTATAGAAACAACTGCAGGGCTAACCTAGAGCGATTCTCAGCGAAAATAAAAATTGGTCTGATTTTACGTAGGTTGCAGGTAACAAATTCCAGAGTTATGCTTTGTATTAGAATTATGAACTTTATGAGCAAGGACTGCACATGAGCTGTCAATGAAGAAATATTATCAGTATGCCGCTCAGATCAGGCGCTTAGTGTATGTACGAAATAAGCTTAATGGAAAAAGCGTTACGTCCCTGTGGCTCATTGAACATTGCTCCATATTTTACCTGCTTTCCTAGAACCAAAACGTTACTCATACACACTTTCATCGCCGTGAATTCGTAGTTTAAGTGCCGTGCTTCAATATCTGTGGTTTTGTAGCGATAGCTACATTACGGTAGCATTTCGAGCCTTCAGCGTCACTGTGCCGTTGTGGTGGCGGTGCCGCCACGCCGTGGCTGCGGCTCCGCGCTGTCACGTGTTTGGTCACGTGGTGTGGAGTAGCTGGCGGCGGCGCGGCGCCGTGGCTGATCCCGTGGTTTGTCACGTGGTTGGTCACTTGACCAAGTTCTACTCGGCTAGCTGTAGCTATCGCGTCACTCCAGGTTTAACCAAAGCTAAACCACCGCCAATATTTTAAGGCCTGTCATATGCGGCTCATTTGGTTTCCTACTTAACGGTGAGCTCTAGAAATAACCAATAAAATATTCACTTTTCTCCAAGACAGAATCTCCTAAGTATTGCGGCCTCATAGGAAACACTTAGTAGCTTATAATACGCAACCATTTAAAAGAGATGCCCATGCTGTTTCCAAAGTTGCATCGCACGGTCTTCTTGTTAGGGAAACATCATATCGAAGGGCTCTTGTTTTATGAAACGTTTATTTTTAGGTAGAATATGAGAGCGCTTGTAGTAGACTTGTTTGTCTTTAAATATATTGCCTCCTGTTCATCTGATAAAAAGTATCTAAGTTAACGTACAACTGCGACTCACCAAGCGGCCGAATTGGGCCTCAAATAGGAAGGGTAGGAGGTGGCTTTTTTACTTGGTTTACAATAACTGAGTATATTTTCTTTGAAAATACAGCTTAGCTGGTACTCAGTACGTTACACTGGGTCTTTGGTTCTCTTACAAATGCTTTTTTTTTCTCCCTGCTAAGTTATTTAAGAAAGATCGTTCCAGTTTAGTTGCAAAAGACAAAAAAAAAGAAAAGAAACGCAGGGAGACAAACAGGGTCGACAAGACTAGGCGACGCTTATTTCTTGTCTTGGCGTACTTGTATGCTTGCCTTCATTTTTGTTTTGTAACCAGTCTTCGCGTTATTCTTTAAGAAGGAGCAACCAACCAGTCCACGTTAGAGAACACTTAGTAACCCCCGATTTCCTGTTGGCATTGTTCTACACAGGAACTTCATGGCGTCTGATTATTGAGGACTTAAACACGCAAACCTCAATTGAGAGGCAAGCATAATATGAATAAAAGAGCAGTTAAGCATTCTGAGGTAAAACTGCGAGTGCAACTGAAATACTGCAAATGAGCGAGTGAGGAACCCGTCTAACTAAGCCAACTAGTAACCGCTAATATGAACCATTACAGTGAATTAAGAAGGAAAAATTGGCAGTGGCTTAGCTCGGCTATGCCAGGATATACGTAGCGAAAGCTAAGGAATAGCTTGGTTAGCCTAGGTTAATCTTGATTGCAAGTCCAGTTTAGTCTGGTTGTCTGGCTAGTTGTTCTCACGTGGTTGGTCACGTGGTGCGGTGCGAGCACGGTGGCAATGCGAGCACGCTGAGAATGCGAGCACGGCGAAACTGTAAGTTCGTGGCCAATGAAGCTTTCGCTACAAAATGAATGGAGTTAAGAACCACTATAGGAAATGACTCTGATTTCACGAATACCAGCTTGTCTATATCACTCTGGAAACAAGTGAGCATCCTTTCCAGTACTCAACTATTGGAAGAAAACTTTGGAGCAATCGAAAAGTCTCTAAACGAAATTGAATGCACTGCAGCAGGCTACAGGAAGGAAACAAACACGGGAAATATTGTCACGCACTAGAAGACAAGAAAGTGGGCAGTGGCGCGGCACGGAGTGCTCGCGCTGGGCCCACCGCCATTAAATAATTCCATCGCCACCTGTCATGTAGTCCTGGTTTCACCTGCTTGCCGGGACGTAACAATATTAACAGACAGAAAGGGCACGGAGTGGGTCAGTAAGTAAGCTGGAATGAGAGCTGTGGTAACATGAATAAAGGAGAGGAAATGAGCATCAGCAGGGCATGCGATGTGCAAAGAATATAAGCGATAGTCAGTCAGGGTAACGGCGTGGAACCGAAGAGATCATAAACGCGGAAGGGTGAGGTTGGTGCAGGACACGACAAACTTGGTATTAAAGTTTGTCTGGCAGTGGCCGCAAACAATGCTAAACAAACATGTTGATGACAGCTGCGCTCCAGCAGCGCTTATGCCTGTGACGGATGCTATTCTACAACGCAGCCGACATCACATACTCGTCTTCGCACCGATTTTACCCCACCAATTCCTTACGTTCATGTAAAACACGTGCATGATATTCGTCTGGTAACGTGCAGCTAGTGTACGCTGTGAGACCCCACTAGGACTGCCGTGCGCTATAATACTCAAACACTTTAAGCGCGTACTAAACATGCACGTTATTATAGCGACATCATCTACGTGCCTCCTGTATTTTGGCATCGCTGATGGTACCAAGTGAATAGTCAGAATGATGATAATCAAAAGGTGAATATTTATATCTTACTCTATAGTCAATCCTATTCGCTCGTATCCACAAGCTTTCGAGTATTTCGGAGCGATGTTGAGTGCGATATGCGATCCCATCATAACTGCTCACAACAAATCCTGCAAGACAAGCATGAGCGCTCAGCAAAGCGTGTTGATTAAATAAAAACCCTGGACGAAGTTTCCTTTTAAAATTTGGCACATACGTACGAATAACAGCTGAACCTGAGACAAATGCAGGAATGAAACACGTAAAAACGACACTACAAATGTATTGTAAAATTTTTAGTAATTTATTTTATGTTAGCATCAGTCTTAAAGTTCACTAGTTGTCAAACCTGGACATTAAACAAGTGAAGCTTAAAAAAAGGAGGGCACCAACTTTTTTTGGGCACTTTTATAGGTTTCAAAATAGTCCCTTGCTTAGAGAAGCACCCGCCGTCTCTGAAACTTGAAAGCAAGACAGTACCAAGAAAGAAGACAAAGTACTGGGAAGCTAACGTAATTGAGAAAACTCAACTGAAAAAATCAGCCTCGAAAGCGCTCTCTCAACATCGTCTTCAAGTATTTCAACTGCCGCTCACCTAACGAAAATGAACGGTGCTACGTAGCAGATGACGACATAGGTAAATACTGAATCAAATCAACTACATCACGAAACGCACTGAAGCCACCGAAGAATGCATGCCTACGCTCACACTCTTGAGCGGCAGCAAAGAAAAGGGAACTGTGCGAACAACACGCTACTCTACGGGAATGCCAATTACCCCCGCGGTTAGACCATCCCCCACAACCAATCATTTTTCCCATCGCGTTCCACTCACGAGGGCAAGGATTGCGAGAAGTGCCCGCTCACTAAACAAGGCTTCGGGAGCCACTCTGGCTCCCGAAGCCTTTGAAGCAAGCTAGCAACCATATATTTGTAAATACTTTATACCAGCAGGCGCACCGTCGCAATAAAAAAAAATATCGCTGAGTTGGCAATCGAGGGGTGTGACGTACGGCTCCTGCAGGAGCTCTTCTTGCCGCAACTAATACCGCAACAGAGACCGCCACGCCCTTGGCTCCTAGAGAGGCGGCTAGATAAACGATTTCCGGGTTTTGCTACGGAACAGGCACGTTCACCCTAAGCAGAAAAGAGCTGAAAGGAGTAAGCTGTCCGCTGGGTGACTCCTTCTATAAGAGGGTGTGCGCTAGTGGACAGGCTACTCACTTTTTACGACCATAGAGGCCTATTTGTGCTTATAGTGCGAGTGACTCAGACGCATATTGCTATATCTGAAAGGGCGTTTTTTTACCTCCCATACAAATGAGCTTTGTTTCTGGCAGCACATATATGCCATTCTTCCCATCCCTTCAAAACAACGAACAGCAACAGTGCGAACAGCAACAATGTGGGCTTCTCATAGTAACATTGTACAGTTCACGCCGATCTCGGGTTCTGGGCCTGCTAAGCGGCGGGGTCAGCGAAGGAAAGTGTGTATCCGCAGGCATAGAGGCCACCGCGTTATTACATTAATGAGGACCAGTCAGATCCCGCTTCCCAGGCATGGTTGCATTGACCGCAACGTATTTCGAACCAAACACCTTCTTATGTCGAATCTAAAAGCATGGAAACAGTCTGCAACATAGAGAATGGAATGTGCTCGTAGTTATCTATTTTCGATATTTGTATGCTGTAGCTCAGGCCAGCAACTGCGTCGGCGGTGAGGGAGGCGCAGAGACGATGTGTTTTCTTTACCTAGCCCTGAATGCTGAGTGTGGCCGTTTACAGTTACTCTCGTCCGGATTTGAGATGCCACTCATGCTTCGTGAAAGCAGCCGCTGAGTTATAAATTATTGTCACGGCCTGACGTAGAGGCCGGCAGTGAGCACAGTTTATAGCAGGAGCACAAAAGCAGGCAGGTCCGCCAGCAGCAGCGTCGGCGGGGGCGCGCCAATCGAGCTTCGTCTGTCTATTCGCTACACTACCTTCCCCTATAAAGAAGCACCGTCCCGATGCTAACCCGAGAGGAAAAACACGCGGTGGAAAACCACACAAGGGCCCAGAAAATTCTGCTGGTCGATGTAAAAGGCTGTGGGAAATGCAGGCGGACATCACGCGTAATATGGCTTAAGAAGAACTACGTGCACAATTTCAGAGCGGGGGGAACGACGAGATGACGGTCGTGTTCGTTCGGGCAGCACCGCGTAGTTCAGATCACCGATGCGGCTAAGAACCGCGTACGGGCAGAAGTAGCGCTTCATTAGTTTGTCAGAGAGACTTTGACGGCGTTCCGGCGTCCACACCCAGACCTTGTCTCCAGGGTAAGAATGGACGTCACGACGACGGAGATTGTATCGACGAGTGTCTGTTTGCTGTTGGTGTTGGATGCGGAGCCTAGCGAGTTGCCGAGCTTTTTCCGCGCGCTCGCAGACTAGACGGGCATCACCGACTGCGTCGACAGACGGCTCGTGTGGCAGCATAGAGTAGATCATCGTGGTGACCTGTCTGCCATGCACCAGCTGGAAAGAGGATATACCTTAAAGTTGAATGGCGCAAAGGAACAAACACAGGAAGACACAGAGACAGACAGAGCGCCTCTCTGTGTCTTCCTGTGTTTGCTCCTTTGTGCCATTCAACTTTATGATGAACCAACTAGCCCAACAGCAAGTACTTCTGGCACATACCGGTCGTCTCTTCGACAAAAATTATCGTTGGACTATAAAAAGAACGAAAAATACAATAACTCTGCCCGTGCCAATAAGTATTGCGGGTTTTCGATTTTTTGAGCAGCGGTATTACACGCGAATGTAACGTAGGACAGTACCTCGTCCCAACTGCGATGGGCGACGTCCACATACATGGCGATCATGTCAGCCATCGTCTTGTTCAGCCTCTCCGTCAGCCCATTGGTTTGTGGGTGGTACGCCGTAGTTCGGCGGTGTCTGGTGCAGCTGAGACGGAGGATCTCCTGTGTGAGCTGTGCCAGAAACGCGGCACCCCGGTCAGTGATCAAAATGGCAGGAGCACCGTGATGGAGCAAAATACACTCAATAAAAAATTTGGCTGCCTCATCAGCCGTCGCCCACGGAAGTGCTCGGGACTCGGCGTATCGGGTCAGGTAGTCCGTGGCTATGATAATGTACCTGGTACACGACTGCGACGTTGGAAATGGGCCTAAAAACCCTCTTCGATTGTGTGGAACGGAGCATGCGGTGGGTAGAGCGGCTGGAGAAGACCAGCTGATCGTTTAGGCGGTCTTTCCCGCCTCTGGAACTCTCTACAAGAAAACCCGATGGCCAGGACATAGTACCGGGCTCAAATTACGAGGCGGGGTGTGCTGCATGAGATGCGGTACTCCGCACTTCCACTAAATGTCACGGCTTGACTTAGACGCCGGCGGCGAGAACAGGTGGTAGCAGGAGCACAAAAGGAAAGAAGGAAGGCCTCAGACGTTGCTGACACATACCCACTACGGGGGAGTGGCCAAGACACAGGCGGTTAATTGTTGGATACAGGAAATTTTTGACAAGAAAAGGATTGGTAATATGATGTAGACTGATAGATTGCAAGACGGAAGGACATGGGTCCTGTTAACTTGGAGATCGAAGACGGGACAATGGCTTAATGTGCATAATTGTATACAATGCCAGTAATATTTCAATGCCGTACTGACTGAGAGCGGGAAGAAGAAATTAGAATGGGAGGCGCTGCGTTTCTTGAAGAAAATTTTGCACAGCAGATTGCACACTCTTGTCGCTTCGTCCAAGCAAAGAAGCGCCAATGGAAAGAACAAACGCGGAAGACACAGGCAAGCCCAGTTGATGAAATGGAATTTGCAAAAGACGCTTCCTCAAATGAGAGGCGGCAGAACAGCAGGAAGTGATCTATTGTCTCAGGTGCGGCACAAAAAGGGCACAATGGGGAAGCCCCTAGGCCAGATCTGTGAAGGTAGTAATTTAGAAGGGAAACCCGGCAACGGAAGCGCGTGAAAGAGACCTCTAGTCTGCGTGAGCGCCAGTCTTTGCTACTCCAAGGATGCAGAAGATGCTGATATTCGGGAGATGATGTGAGAGCCGAGGCAGCAAATTCCTGAAATATTGTGAAGCTACGAAGCCTCACCGCAGCTGTATATGCACACGTTGGCAGGACAGCAACAATTGGGCCGCTGAGAGAGGCTCTTGCTAAAGAATCTGCAACCTCATTTAAGTGAAAACCCATGTGACCTGGTACCCAAAGCAACCTTACCGAATTTAGATGGAGCGGAATCAGAATCTTAAAGAGGCGTAATGCCCTAGACTCAGTGGGTGAGGATAAGGAAGAGCAAATGGACAGAGAGTCTGTCATAACCGCAACCTGGGAAACGGTAGTTTCTAATTTTCGTAAGGCTAAGATTACTGCCAAAAAATTGGGAGTGAAGTCAGGAAGACGGAGAGAAAAAGACCAATGCAGTGAAGGCGAAAACATTCCCACTCCTGCCTTCTCGCGATCCTGCGAGGCATCGGTAGCAATAAGAACATGAGAGGGAAAGGACCTTAGGTGGTCCTGCAACAGACCCTGAAGAAGCGGAAAGGGCTGCAGCTTTGCATTCAATGGAAAAATGTTATCGAATTTAATCTGGACAGATGATGAGTTGTTATACATTTGGCGGACATCTATGAAATGAATATTTATGGGATCAAGGAGGGACTGCACGTAACATATATGCGGGGTATGAAAACGAGACCAGGCAGCACTAAAAAAGGCCGAAGGTTGACTAAGAAATATTATACTGGAAGCGTGAAGAGGTGAGTCGCACAATTTTAAAAATGTTTGAACTGTTAAAAGGCGAAACCTAGCTGATAACGATGGCATTCGCGCCTCAATGTGCAGAACAGCATTGGCGACAAATTTAGGAAGCGCAAGACAAAGGCGCAACGCCTAACGCTCCAACAGCACAAGAGGGCGAAGTTTATAGGCAGGAGCTCCTGAGAATAAGACACACCCGAACTCCAAGATTGGGCGGACGTACATTTTATAAATCATCAGAAGTGTATGCGTTCTAATGCCTGACCTAGCACAACAAAGCCTGCGCAGAATGTAAAATGGCCCGAACTCCTTTTGCAGAAAATTGCTCAATGTGTGGCCGCCAGGAAAGAGTAGAGTCGTATATTACTCCGAGATACTTCACCGTCTGAACTAGAGGTATTATGTTATTTCTATAGACCAGGCAGATATTTACAGGAATAAGAAACTGGAAATACTAACAATGCGCATTTCTTCACATCTAGGGACAGATGAATTCTTCCTAACCAGTTGTCAAGAACATTGAGGTAATTTTGCAGGGTTCGATAAAGAGTGTGAATGTCACCTGCTGTTGCAAAACATGTAATATCGTCGGCGTACACATAAATTTTTAAATTTTGAATGCATAGAATTGAGCTTAGAAAAATGTTAAAAAGAACTGGTGAGAGAACTGATCCTTGCGGTACACCTCTGGTCTGTGGAAATCTCCTTGAGGAAACACCATTTTGGCAGCAGTAAAATTCTCTATTTTCCAAAAAAGCAGAAATTTAGGCTACAAAATAACTTGGGAAGTTCAGTTCCTGTAATCTTAGTAAAAGAGTCGAGTGCTCAACGCTGTCCTATGCTTTCCTGACATCCAAGGTGATAAGCGCAGCAAACTGTTTTCTATTGCGAGCTAATTTAATACGATTCTCTAGGTCAGTATGAGCACACCAAATTGAACAACCCGGCCTGAAACCAATTTGACATGAATTCAATATAGCATTTTCTGAAATAAATGACATGACACGGCTGAGAAGGACCCTTTCCACCAATTTCACTAGGTTCGATGTTAAGGAAATAGGGCGTATATTGTCTAAAGTTAAGCCCTCCCCTTGCTTTTTAAGCAGTGGAACTATTTCAGCAAGACGCCACTGATGCGGTATCCAAGGACCTTTAATAGAATGGTTAGCTAGAGCCAACAGATCTGCAGGATATTCGTTGAACAAAATTTTGATCATAAATGAAGTGACCTTATCGGGGCCAGGAGCCGCTGGGGATAAGCGCAGAACAATTTGCGACAGCTCAGGCATAGCGACCTCAGTGAAATCACTTGATGTGCATGTAAATATAGTAGGAGAAGGTAAGGCAGACGTAAAGCGAAGCTCTAAGCGACACACAATATCCTCTAAGGCCTTTGCGGTGTCAGCAGGGGACCGAACGACGGATTCAATGTTGGCAGCCGGTGGAATCACCTTGTTGCGCGTCATGAAATTAAACAAAGCTCGTTTATTTCCTTATTGTGAAAGAAAATTGTAATGATTTTATTATACTCCTCCTTTGCACGGGCGACGGTGCGCATAAATGTTGCTGCAACATACTTATAATCCAACCAATTTTTTGGGCATTGATTCATGAGAAGTTTCTTCCAAGCTTTTTTCTGTGGTCTATATGCACGCGTGCACTCAGCATTCCACCAATTGTTCGCGATTGCACCCTTGGTTCCCTTAATCAAAAATTCAGACTATTGCCTTGCATGGTCCAGTACTGAACATAGATGTGCAGCCTTGCTTTCAGCACTTCCCTGAGCGTAAGTGATTTGGAGGGCTGATTTTAGCGTGTCTTTAAAGCAACTGTAATTTATTATCGTGCGTTGATGTCGCTCAGGAAGAGTTAATTTACACGCAAACTTGAAACTAATCGGTAGATGATCACTGTTTGTTGCATTGTCAACAGGCGCCCAAGACATAACAGAGACTCCTGGGGAGGAAAAAGTTAAATCCAGGGCAGAGCGGCATTGGCTCCGAACAAACGTAGGCAATCCGGAATTGTTGCAAATTAAGTTGTTGTCAGAAGCCCAATCAAATAGTCTAGCACCAAAGCTGTCCGTTTTAAACCCCCCCCCCCCCCCCCCCGTCACATGGTGCGAATTGAAGTGTCCAAGTAATAGAACATGAGATCGGCTACTAGACACGAGTGAGTCAAGGGGCCGAGTGTCACGCACACAAGACGGGAAATATGCATTAGCTACCGTAAAGGGCTGTTGACCTGGAGCGCTGAGGTCAACCGCAAGGATTTCACATTAATTATCCGCATATTGGAAAGAAATGCATGCCCTGTGGCAAAACTTTGTAGAGATGAGCACTAACAACCCGGTCAAGCCGGAACCGACGGTAATTCTTGAGATGATAATTGAAATTTGAAGTTAGCCCTGTTTCCTGTAAAGCAACTAAATCTGGTAGAAGCTGACTGCTTAGGCAATTCAAATCTGTTGAAGCTGAGAACATAGATCGACAATTCCACTGTAGTACACTTAAGAACCCTATCTTGGCGGGAGTGTGGCAGCCGCGACTGCCTTTTCTAGAATCCTGGTCTTAGCATTTTGACTTGCGTTACTTTTCTTTGTCTTTGACTGGGGGCAAGATGGGCTTGCAATATTCAGAGGAGACCCACTTCGTTTCTGGGCGCGGAGATCAGACTCCATATCCCTACAGTCCATAGAGGATGCGTCCATAACGCTGGTCGAAGGAGAGGCCTGAGAGGTCTTTTGTTGCTCATATTGTTTTTGGCCGTGTGGAGCGGAATCGATTACTACAGAAGGAGGGCTAGCTTCCGAAGCGAAAGAAGACAAGAGCGGAGCGGTGGGCGCCTGCAGAAGATTGGTCATCTGAGCAGCTATGACCTGCGAAATGCACGTGGACACGGTTTCCATAATGCGATCCATTGCATTTGCCACAGGTTTCTCAACTGCCGCTGTAATAGCCTGGGACCAACTAGAATCCATATGAGTGGGCATTTGGCGACCACAATAGAGTAGCCTGAGGCTCTCTCCTTGACTGTGGCAAAAGCCTCTCTCCGCGTGCATCTGCGCTTGTCTATAAACTCTAGCACCTGAACTTCTTGTGCTCGTGCAGGGCAGTCAGGTGAATCAGCAGGGTGAGCACCGCTACACAAACAACATTTCTCTTGCTGTTCAGGACATTCCTCTCTGCAATGACGTTCACCACAGGCACAGCAGCGTAAGGCCGATTTGCAGGTTTTGCCGCTGTGGCCAAATCGCCAGCAGTTTGGACACTGAAGGGACCGAGAGTTAAAGGCATCTACTCTAAAAACCAATAGCCACACCTTAATCTCTGGCGAGAAAAATATTCCTGCTAATGTGGCAATGACGGATTCCGTAGAAATTTTTACTCCGTCGACCATCCTGCTGCATCGATAGAAAGCAATCACCCCTGCAGGCAAGAGGTTCTCAAGCGTTTCCGCAGGGCTCAATCGAGAGTCGACCCCTCGGACCAAGCCCTTAGAACATGCTAGGTGAACCGGGTGGTTGGCGAAGGTCGTACACTTTAGCAGGTCATCAATACAGTCTTTATCCAGCGACCTGCACAAAATACCACCCCTGCCGAACTGCCGGACACCGGTAATGTGCATAAAGTGCTTCGATGAGGACGGAAGGGCCGCCTGCACTGCCTCCGGGTTGTTCAGTCGGATAGCGCCCCCATCGGAAGGCACTAAAGCGACCGGAATGCTCGAAACACCACTGCGGAAAAAGAGATCAATTGGGAGCTGGTCTTGAGGAAGGGATGCCGACCAAAGGAAAAACCCCTGGCCGGGAGAAGAAGTGGACATTATGCTCTCGTCCCGCGCCCGATCACCCCAGAACAGCAGCAAGCAGGCACAGACAAAAAGAAGGAGAATTTAGGAAGCTAGCGCAACACCGCCAGGTACTTAGCCGCTGCCCCGAAGCCTGGGTTGCTGGGCCACGTCACACCGAGCCACGTCACCGTGAGCCACACCGTGAAGAGCACAAAAGCAGGCAGGTTTGCCAGCAGCAGGCTCGTTGTTGTTGTTGTTGTTGTTGTTGTTGTTACCCCCACATACGTGCATTAGCCAAGAATCGGGGGTCACAGAGAGTTTTACAGATAAATATTTCCTGAACGAAAATAAAATGAATGCTAAGGAAGGTAGTGTTGCAAATGGGTTGCAAGCCCCAAGGGTAGCGTTGGCCTGGCGGCCTGGGGCAAAGCTGGAAACATCCGAAGGTCCTGGCAAAGGATGAGTCGACTGGCAACAGAACAACTTGTTTATTCTGGCATCTCAAAAGAGCAGCCGGTCAGGGCGACCACGTTACTCGAAGGACGAAATCGAAGTCTCTCGTTGGCGTCCGGGGCAGCTCCCTTTATACCCACGGAGTCGAGGGCAAGAAGGAACGGCTTGGGAAGAGGCGTCCGATACGGCGACGCTTGAACATGTTCAGACGTGACGTGCGCGTCCGCCGGGCCGGCGCCGGTCAGACCTCCTCGCCTCCCAGTTGGGGAGCTCCTCTCCCCGGCTGCCGCGCTTTGACAAGCGTGGGCACCAACATGCACACACACACACACACGCACGCACGACGACACGTGGCACTGAAACCTGCCTGGACGCGCTTGGCGGGAGGCGTTGCGGCAGCGATGAACGGGCCCAAAATGACCGCCACTTTGAACGAAGCCGCGGCGTCCGTTGCATCCGCGCCGGCTATACCGCGCGTCGTAGGCGAGCCGTAACAGACCGCCCCGCCGGGAGAAGGAGATCCCGATGGTCAGGGGACTGCATCCGCTGTCCAGAGGGATGTCGCTCGATGATGCTCGTAATCGAAACCGATCATCCCTCGACGTTGCTTGAGCGCAGCGCACAGAGAAGGCCTCGTTCTCAGGTTCAGGATCACACAGGACACTGCAAAGTGACTTCGGGAGAGTTGCCATTTTTGTGCTCGTTCCCAGCAAGCGTTAGAACTACGCCGAAACGCAACCGCTCAGTCAGCAAGCACGAGACAACCCTCACTAAGCTCTGCCAGGCTCTTTCCCCTTTTATACTACTGCCTAGTTCCTTACAGTAGTCAAGCAGCACTCAGAACGCGTCCACAAATTGGAAAATTGCACAAGAAAGCACATCATCACATTGAAACACTAAACAAAAGCAATATGTTAAAAATCCTGCCTCAGGAAGAAAACATCAGTAACGAACAACTTTGAGGCGGATTCCCACGTTAGGGGCTTCGACTTAAGCCATCGGCGTTACCGTTGAGACTCCCCTTTTTTTAGCGCACCTCAAAGGAATATTGTTGCAAAGCGAGGCTCCAGCGCAGGAGGCGGCCATTTTTGGGAGAGATGGTCTGCAGCCATTGGAGAGGGCAGTGATCCGTCTCAATGATAAACCTCGAGCCGGCTAGGTAGCATGACAATTTCTGAACGGCCCACACGAGACACGCACACTCTTTCTCGGTGGCGCTGTACGCCTGCTCACGACAGGTCAGCTTACGACTAGCATACAGGACGGGGTGTTCCACTTCTCCATTGTCCCTTTGGCACAGTACAACGCCCATGCCTCGCTCACTAGCATCGCACTGAACAACGAACCCTTTTGTGTAGTCTGGCGATCGTAGCACAGGCTGGCTTGTTAGGGCGCTCTTTAGGGCGCTAAAAGCTCTTTCCTTTGTCTCGCTCCAGACGACTGTTTGGGGCTCTGTTTTTCTTAGAGCATCCGTCAGGGGAGCCGCGATATCGGAGTACCTGGGGATGTACCTCTGATAGTAGCCGGTGACACCTAAGAACGACCGAATATCGGTCTTCGTGCGCGGTTGCGGGAAGTCTCGCACAGCGGCCACCTTTATTTCAGAGGGGCGGCGACGACCCTGTCCAATCACGTGACCGAGGTAGACAACCTCGGCCTGTGCTAATTGGCACTTGGGAGCCTTGACTGTCAAGCCCGCATCGCGCAGGCGGGTTAGCACTGCCCGCAAGTGCGCCATATGCTCAGACCAGGATGCGGAGAATATCGCTACGTCGTCTAAATACGGTAAAGCGAATTCTTCCTGTCCCCGCAACACTTTGTCCATGAGGCTTGAAAAGCAGTATGGCGCGTTCTTCAAACCAAAACTCAAAACTTTAGGACGGAATGTTCCCATTGGTGAAATGAACGCCGCATACCTACTAGCCTCTTCTGTAAGTGGAACCTGCCAATAACCCCTGACAAGATCTAGGGTGGAAATAAACTGAGCGCTACTAACTTTCTCAAGGCGCTCCTCGATGTTAGGGATCGGATAAATTTGATCCTTAGTGATGGAATTAAGCCTGCGGTAGTCGACGCAAGGACGAGGTTCCTTGCCCGGTACCTCAACTAAAATCAAAGGGGAGGTATATTCGCTCTCACCCGCCTCAATAACACCGAGCTGTAGCATTTTCTTTACCTCAGCCTCCATAATATCGCGCTGGCGGGGTGACACCCGGTACGCCTTGGATCGTACTGGCTCTGGGGAGGTAAGTTCTATATCATGAGTAAGGACCGAAGTCCTACCAGGCCTCTCAGAGAACTGACCTTGAAACTCTTGTAAGAGTTGGTGTAGTTCGGTTTTCTGCTCAGCCGACAGCGGTGCTTTAATGATTAAGTCACTAATGACCTGATCAGTGTCTTCCCTGTTCGTCACTGAGCCTAGTCCCGGAAGCTCGACCGGAAGCTCTTCTAACCTTCCCGCGTCGGGCGTTTCCTCTCCAGTACCTGGTGCCTTCAACGCTACAGGCTCAATTTTATTCAGTTCGGACGTGCCCTGAATACCAGCTTGCTGCGCCTCCGACCCTTTCTCATTGTTCGACAACGTCGGCCCCGCAACAACCGCCTTTGCAGCGAGCTCCCGAACTCTCGATCTGGTTAAAGCCTGAACGCTAGCCTCACCAAACAGAAGCCCCTTCTCGCGCAGGAGGTGATCGGACCTGTTCGAAAATAGGTACGGGTACTGGGGGGGGGGGGGGGGGGGCAGCATAGATGACACTACGGCCTCAGTCTCAAGTGCTCCGAAAGGTCCTTCAATAAGCACTTTTGCTACGGGCAGACACACGCTATGAGCTTCCACGGCTTGCTTGATCCATGCGCACTCGCCCGTGAACATATCGGGTTCTACGTAAGAGGGGCGAACTACATCTATTGTAGCTGCAGAATCACGAAGCACTCGGCACTCTTTCCCGTTCACGAGGAAGTCTCGCATGTAAGGCTCGAGAAGCTTCATGTTCTCGTCAGTGCTACATTATGACAAACACACGACTTTTCTTTTTGTTTCTGGACACTGCGCCGAAAAGTGACCCGGCTTCTGGCACGTATAACACACACGCGCTTGCCTCCTCTCGAACCGCTTTCTGCGTTCGGCTTCGGCTGCCGCCGTCTCCTTACGTTCGGTCGGACTGCTTTCACTCGCATCCGCACTACGTGTGTCCCCCCTTGCTCTCATGGGTGTGAACTTCGGCCTCTCAGACTTGGAGCCAAATTCACCCTTTTGACCGTCCTTAGCTCCGCGAGCCCGACGCGTCACAAACTCCTCGGCTAGCTCGGCGGCTTTAGCCACTGTACTAACGTCTGGCCTATCCAAGACCCAGTACCGCACGTTCTCAGGTAACCAACTATAAAACTGTTCCAGCCCGAAACATTGCAGAATTTTCTCGTGGTCACCAAACGCTTTCTCTTCTTTGAGCCACTCCTGCATGTTTGACATAAGCCTGTAGGCAAACTCTGTATATGACTCGCTTCTGCCTTTTTCATTTTCCCGAAACTTCCGACGGAACGCCTCCGCTGACAGCCTGTACTTTTTTAGCAGACTCGATTTCACTTGGTCGAAATCCTCTGCCTCCTCTCTCTTCAAGCGAGCGACTACGTCGGCCGCCTCGCCGGGTAACAAAGTGAGCAAGCGCTGTGGCCACGTTTCCCGAGAGAACCCCTGCTTCTCGCACGTTCGCTCAAAGTTAACCAGGAACAAACCAATGTCCTCTCCAAGCTCAAACGGCAGCATCAGGTCAGTCATTTTGAACGATACCCGTTCTCCTGCACCGTGTGCCTGACTTCCATTACGAGCGCGTTCCATCTCTACCTCGAGACGCTTCATTTCTAAAGCGTGGTCGCACTCTTATTTCTCTTTTTGCTCTTTACGTTCGTGCTCCTCTTTTTGCTCTTTACGTTCGCGCTCGTCTTTCTCTTTTTCTTTTTGTTCTTTACGTTCGCGCTCGTATTTCTCTTTTTGTTCTTTACGTTCGCGCTCGTCTTTTTTTTTTTGCTCCCTCTCCTCAATGGTCTCAAGGCATTCCGACAGCTCGTCATCCTCAGCCTCCAACTCAAGAATAGCCCTTAGCAGTTCTGGTTTTCTGAGTTTGTCTGAGACATCCAGACCCAACTCTCTTGCAAGCTCCAGCAATTTCGGTTTGCGCAACGACTTCAAATCCATGGCTGCTCCGAATGCTGCTTTCTCTACTGCCTACTATTGTCTTGCCGCAAACTAACTCGGCAGCAACGACAACCACAATTACCAGCTCTGTTTCTGACACTAACAAAAGCCTGGCAAAACACAGAAGAAGAAAGTCCCGCACTCACCAAACCGCGCAGCCAAGAATTCAGCGCAGTCGTTCCGCTGCAGGCAACCAGTCATCACACAGGGCTCGTTGCACTGCTCCCGGATGGTCGTTGTGCTGCTCAGCATACAGTTGACCGCATATCTTCGCTGCTGGCCTCCGTTGTCGGGATCCCACCGCTGGCAACCAGTTGTTGCAAATGGGTTGCAAGCCCCAAGGGTAGCGTTGGCCTGGCGGCCTGGGGCAAAGCTGGAAACATCCGAAGGTCCTGGCAAAGGATGAGTCGACTGGCAACAGAACAACTTGTTTATTCTGGCACCTCAAAAGAGCAGCCGGTCAGGGCGACCACGTTACTCGAAGGACGAAATCGAAGTCTCTCGTTGGCGTCCGGGGCAGCTCCCTTTATACCCACGGAGTCGAGGGCAAGAAGGAACGGCTTGGGAAGAGGCGTCCGATACGGCGACGCTTGAACATGTTCAGACGTGACGTGCGCGTCCGCCGGGCCGGCGCCGGTCAGACCTCCTCGCCTCCCAGTTGGGGAGCTCCTCTCCCCGGCTGCCGCGCTTTGACAAGCGTGGGCACCAACATGCACACACACACACACACGCACGCACGACGACACGTGGCACTGAAACCTGCCTGGACGCGCTTGGCGGGAGGCGTTGCGGCAGCGATGAACGGGCCCAAAATGACCGCCACTTTGAACGAAGCCGCGGCGTCCGTTGCATCCGCGCCGGCTATACCGCGCGTCGTAGGCGAGACGTAACAGTAGAAGTAAACAAAAAGGAACAGCGAAATGAAACGGGAAGTGCATAACGCACGCAGGAGATCGACACAGAGGTTTATAGCCGAGTTGTTTAATGATAATGATAATTGAAAGAATAAAAATAACATTAAAAAAGTTACCAAGGTGGCCGATTTGATTCCATTAAAAATTTTTGGACAGCGGTAAAAACAGAATTGTGGCTGTACCCCAGTATGGTGGCTCTAAACGACAATAAGACTGAGCTGCTCAAACAAAGGCCAAGCTGTTGTAATGGCTTCTCTAAAAACCGTCTTCTCATCATAGTGTCGCGGCGACAGCACAACAAAAAATGGTCTGTGGTTTCGTGCTCACCAGCAAGTACGCAGATGGGATAAAGCGCCAACGCAGACCTGTGCAAATCAAAATTTAAAGGTGGGATCCGACAAAGGAGCCTTGATGGAGATACCTCAAGCTGTCGCGAATGGCATGATTTTCTGCGTCATGAATACCTCAGGTGCATGTATTCATCAGGGGCTAGATTACGCAATGTGACAAATTCTGTCACAAGTTATTGACAGTGACGTCAAAATGACGACACAATGAGACGTCACCAAGTGACGCAACGAGGAATCAGCCAATTACAGCAGAGCGGCGCCCCGAGAGCATTCAAGAGACCGTCTGCTTAATTTTTTGTAAAAAGAAATAAGAAATAAGCAATGATGAAAACAACTAATATTTTATTTTGTCAAAACATTGTGTTTGAAGTTCGAAAATATTAAGCAAAACAAAAAGCGTTCGAAGTTGTGCTATTAAATTGACTGGTGGGTAACTTTCGGTGCCGCGGGGGTGTGCTGACGGCAGTAAAAAACGCCGTGTTATTGTTTTTTTTTGCGCGGCGTCTTCAATCGAGCTACTGTGCGGTTGTCCTAAGTGCGCAGAAAAATTTCAACGAATTCAGTGAAGGCTACGTGCCTGCCAAGCGAACTTGCAAGGAGCGCATCGAACGAAATCAACGAAAGCAACACGTTGAAGTCTGTATTGTTCGGCTCTTTTGATCGATAACAAAAATGCCAAAAGTTGTGGGGTTGCAGTGTGTGCCGAGTGGTTGTTTGTCTCTTTCACCTTGGGAAACAGAAGACGACCACGAAGTGCCATTTGCTGGGAAAATAAAGTTCTTTGCCAGCATAAGCGTGTCTTATTTATATGTAGCTGTGTATCACAGAGGTGACGACGGCACTCATGCACCCCTTCTGCGCGCCAACTTCAAAATATCCTGCGCCACCCGCCGCACGCATTTGCCCACCGTCGGTTGTGCGATGTCGACGTGCGCCTCACTACCAACGGCAGCTCGAAAGCCGCCCGTGGCAAATAACCGCAGTGCACACAGCACCTGCCGCCGCACCGGCAGCGCACTCGCACGCATACCTCCCAGTTTATCGGCGACTTCGTCACACAGCCACTCCACCGTCTGCTTCTCCAGTCGAAAAAGGCTTCGAAACAGCCTGTCCGCCAAGTCAAACATAATCAAACGTGTCTTCGTGCGCTCTCCTTCGCCGTTGCTCGCGCCGGCGCATCCGCCTCACTTGTATCGCCGCCTACACCGCTGCCATTTTCTGTCACAAAGGCAACGGTCAAATTGACGGCTTCAAAACTGTGACAAAAAACTGTCAAATAGCGGCCGCATAATTAGGTGTGCAACGTCATCACTTCTGCCGCATCCGTGACGTCATCTGCAGCCACCCATGACGCAAAAAAGCAATATGGCCGCCGGCCATGACCAACCAATTGGAGCGAGGCTTATTGACATCTTTGTGGCAAGTTTTTGACAATTTTCCTAATTAACAGTTGCGTAATCTAGCCCCTGATCTTAAAAGAGATCCAGTTGTCATTCTTAACAAATTCTGTTTTCGAAACCTTGCTGCTGTGACGTACGCTGCAGCCGGAACGATAGGTAGCACGGGGCCATTCAGGGACGCCTTTGCCAGGCAGTCCGCAACGTCATTGGCTGTCATACCGCTATGACCTGGCACCCATATTATGTGATCAAGGCTCAAATGCGAAGGGAGTAATGAATGGAAGGTGTTCAAGACTGGCAAATTCACAGCCAAAGCAAGGGACGAACACAAAGAAAGAGAGTCTGTAATGACCGCCACTGAAGAGAAAGATGGCTCCAATTTGCGAAGAGCAAACACCACCGCCAGAAACTTCGCTTGGATAATTGGGTTTTAGTCGGGAAGCCACACTGAAAAAGACGAATCTGGAAGCGGGCAATATATTATTCCTATCCCTGCCTTTTCATCACATTGGGAGGCGTCAGTAGCTAGCGTTTAGCTAATAGGTAGGCTTTGTAAATGGTCTTCTAGTAATCTATTTAAAATGCGGGGTGGTAAATGCTTAGCATTTTTCGAGAAAATGTCATCATAGACAATTTCTACAGAGGACCCACTGTTTTTTGTCGCGAGGATGTTATACAGGAAAACATTTAAAGGATCAAGCAAATTTTGTACCATAACTACCTGCGGGGTATGAAATCTAGGCCAGTTGTCTCTAAAAAACGAAGTCGGCTGGCAGCAAATAATAAACAAGGAGCAGTGTAAATTTGATTCATATATCCTTAGGTACGCCTGAGCAGTTATAAATTGAAATCAAGATAATAAAGGAGGAAAGCGAGCTTCAAGATAAAGCACGTTATTGGCCACATATTTGGGGAGGCAAGGCACAACCGAAGCGCCTCCGGCTCCGAAAGAACGAGCGGGCGAATTTTGTAAGTAGCTGTACCAGAAAAAAACACAAATCCAAATTCTAAAATTAGCCGGACATATAAAACATATATCAGCAAAAGTGCGTCTCTCCGCATTCCAGACCGGAGATTACTTAATCTAAGCAACATGCCCATAGCACGAGGCCCTTTCGCTGAAACGTGGTCAGTGTGAGAGCGCCATGTGAGGCTGTCATCATAAATGATATCAAGATATTTTAATGACTTAACTTGAGGAATATTTTGTCGCTAGTAAATGAGAGACAGATTAACTGGATATTTCACTTGAAAAGAAAGTACAGCGCACTTGTTTACATTTCAGTTGAGACGTAATTCACACAGCCAACTTTCAAGCAAATTCAGGTATGATTGCAGGCGCACATAGAGAGATTGAATGTCAGATGCAGCCGTGAAAAATGAAAAGTCGTCCGCATAGACGTATGTGCGAATTTGTTAACGACTGGGATTAGAGCTCATTAGAATATTAAAGAGCACAGTCGACAGGATTTCCCCTTGAGGAACTCCTCTGGTTTAGAAGGGTCAGGGTTCGGGCTAGTGGGTAATCAGCATGAGGATTCATAGCGCACAGAATACACAGGACGCGCTTGTGTTGTGTCCTGTGTATTCTGTGCGCTATGAATCCTCATCCTCTGGTTTATTGATATCCTCCAAAATTGACACCATTTTGGTATACAAAAACCTGCCCGTTTTCGAGGAACGCAAGTATACACGCTTTTAACAAATTTGGAAACTGCAGAGTGCAATCTTTGCAATAACAGTAGTGTTCCACGCTGTCATAAGCTTTGGCTACATCTAATGTCACCAAAGCAGCATGCATTTTTTGGTGCCGTGCAAGACGAATGCGACACTCAAGATCGGTGTGAGCATTCGATAGGGAATATTTTTGACGGAAACCAGTTTGACAGGAACTAAGGATATTATTGCGCTCCAGAAACTGGAATCCATGCATATTTGACTGAAAGATTAACGAGCTGCAATAAGGAGTTAGGAGACTCCTCAAAGAGGATGCTTAACATTTTTTATGTTACCTTATAAGGGCCAGGAGCAGCAGTTGGTGAAGCACTATCGGGGAAACCTCGGGAACGGTAATAGGGGGGACATGCTGAAACTGGTCCATGACTCCACAATAAAACGCGGAGCGCAAAAGAAGTACAGAGGCAAAACGCTGCTCTAATCCTTTGGCAATTATCTCAATTGTTTCTACTGCTTCTTACGGGGTCAAAACACGTGAGGGTGAATTTTCTGAAACCGGAATCTTTTTCCGCGATCTTACGAACCCGAAATCGAAATGCTCGGATTCATAAATCTCTCTCGCTTGTGAGATTGTGCGTTTAAAAGTAGCCACAATGAACTTATAATCATGCCAGTGTTTCGGGCGCTGATTGTGTAGGAGCTTCTTCCATGCAGCCTTTCTGCGTCTGTAATCCCGCGAAGAATCTGCATTCCACCATCTAGCTGGAGTGTTCCCTCTTGATGTACGTGCCAAAAATTCGGACTTCTTTCAGCATTCCTCAACAACCAAGCATATGTCTTTTGCTGTATGCTCTTCAGCAGAATTAATCGCTGAAGCAAGAGTAGAGCGCAAAGTGGACTGAAACTGGTCATAATTTATATATGACCTCAACTGAGAGCACGCCGGAGTTAAGCGGCAATTTACATCCAAAACGACAGGTATGTGATCACTAGATTTTTCACAATCCACAGTCGACCAGTTGAGTACAGAAACACAAGGGCTGGTGAAAGTTCAATCTAACACAGATTAGATTTGTGCGCGGAGAAATGTGGCCGAACCAGAATTCATTCACGAATGGTTGTTATCAGTAACCCAATCACAAAAGCGCCTAGCACAGAAATTTGTCTTAAAGCCCCACCACACATGATGAGAATTAAAGTCGCCGGCCAAGAGAACCGACTTCTGACAATTCTGACACCCGCCGCGGTGGCTCAGTGGTTAGGGCGCTCGACTACTGATCCGGAGTTCCCGGGTTCGAACCCGACCGCGGCGGCTGCGTTTTTATGGAGGAAAAACGCTAAGGCGCCCGTGTGCTGTGCGATGTCAGTGCACGTTAAAGATCCCCAGGTGGTCGAAATTATTCCAGAGCCCTCCACTACGGCACCTCATTCTTACTTTCTTTTTTCACTCCCTCCCTTATCCCTTCCCTTACGGCGCGGTTCAGGTGTCCAACGATATATGAGACAGATACTGCGCCATTTCCTTTCCCCAAAAACCAATTATTATTATTATTATTATTATTATTATTATTATTATTCTGACAATTAGGTAGCAGGAGATCTAGCAGCCTGGTATCCTGCACACCGCAAGGAAAATAAACATTCAATAACGAACACGGCTAGCACCCTGTCATTTCAAAGTCTAAAGCCAATAACTCACAGTATATATTTGAGGACTGAAAAGTAATCTTAGCCCTGTGACAAAATTTAGAAGAAACTAGTATTAGTAAGCCTCCTCCTCTTGACTGTCGGTCTTGTCGAAATGAAGAATAATTTTGCAAATGGATATGTTTTCCGGGTGTAAGTCAAGTTTCTTGTAAAATAATTATGTCTGGATTATGTTAGGATATAAGGTACAGTAAGTCTGTTGAAGCTGAAAGAATTGACCGGCAGTTTCACTGGAGAACGCTTAACACCCCTGTGGCTGAGAAATCCGGGCAGAAGCAACTGCCTGCCCCAAAATAGTTTCTTTTGGCTTAGTGCTAATCTGTTGCTTGTTTGAGTTCGGCTGAGGATGTGGAGAAGAAGGGTTAGACATGGGGGATCCATTGCGTTTGAGGATGCGCGTGTCTGAATCCACCATCTCTGCATCATGAATAATTCGAACATTACCTGAATTAGTGGACCAAGGAAGTGGTGGAACAGCAATAACTTGTTCCTGGGGCTGAGACAGCGCAGGCAAGGAATGTTGGGTCATTAACGAAGGCATGGCTGAGATGGCAGAAGTCGTTCCAATTTGCATGGCCTGGGTAATCTTCGTTGCTCTGGCATTAAACACTCGTCGTCCGCGCGCGGCGATCATGCTTTGTTTTTCTTTTCGCTACAATATATCAAAATTTAGTGCCGAAGTTTAAAGCTACAAAATACCAACAAATACTTGAGGAAATGCTAATCATATGTCGTGCTCATGTGTTCTCCATCACCAATATAAAGAAACTGAGCGCTGAGGAACCTCAGTCTTGGTTACTGTAGGCGTCTTGGAATGAATATTTATCTTTTGGAGCTAGGTCTGCACGCAGAATTATTCTTGACGCGCTGCAGCAAAGGAAAGACGAAATTTGCGACGAATTCGGCTTGCGATGTCTGGCTGATTTCGAATGAAGCTCATTTTTTTCTGTGCGTTCCTGGCGCACGAAGTAATCCCCGCCTAAAAAGGACATACCTAGTCGCCATTGTCTACGGTAACCTCGTTCTAAGCACTATCACGACGGGCGGCAGCAGCGTCCACTACCGCGTGCTCCTACGTAACATGGGGAACACAAATACATCAGGTAATAAAGTCACTGTTATAAACAAGGGATATCTTTTTTAGGGCTCCATTAGTGCCAAAATGCCATTGCTTGCATCGATGTATCCTACGTCCGACTGACAATTTTTTTCTATATTCACGTCAATGGTCACTATATTAAATCTTCAGCTGCCGATACGGCGTTATTGACACTTTAAAGCAGAATCCCACGCTCTCAGTTCATTGCACGTTCATTTAAGCAAGGGATATAACTTCTTCTAGGAAGATTTCCGTTAAGATACCTAAAATTCATTGTGTCTATTGCCGCAAAATTGGACCAGAAGGTTACAAAACAATGCAGCGCCCTAGCTCTTCGCTACTGCTTTGCCTATGCGTAGTTCGGTGCTTCGACACGTGACAGCGTTAGCAAACTTCTTTAGTCTAATCAGTTTTTAAATCTACCACATGAACTTGTGGTTTCGCTTATGACTACGATATTGCAGCTAAAATATTTAGCACAGGAAATGTGACTTCAGCCTCCTCCATTGTTTTAATATAAAGGCTTGTAACGGCTGTTACGAAAAAAACTAAATCCACAATGAGATCCCGTGATATTTATCCAATGAATGGCTCTTCAACTTTTTTTTTCAAAAGCTGTGGAGTTCTAGAATTCTAGCAGCCTCATCACCAGCTTCCTTTTCCAACTTTCACAATGTGGCTAGGTTGTAAAGGTGACATATGCCTTACGTACAGTCGCCTTGACTATAATTGGCAGTGTACCGGCGGTGATTGCTGCCCGGGTAGTTTTTCATAGAGGTTCAACCCACCAATAAACGGAGAGTATAAAGCTGTTGCTAGCAATCGAGCTGTCAGCTAAACGCACAACATTTCACCACCACACGAGGTCCCAATGGCAAGTGAAAGAAAGTGCAGCACTATCGTGCACGTTGAAAGCAATGCTTAGCGCGACTGCACGGTCGCATGGTGGTTTAATTTGCATATTTGCAGCTCGCTACTTTTTGTCTTTTGGGAGTATCTATATAACCGGAAATAAAAAATCGCGTATCCAGGAGCTCATTGGAGTGCGAGTTTTAGTACGTAAAAAAAATGCTCCTCTTCTGTCCACGAGGAATTTGTAATAAACATCTTCAGGGCGTGCCATTCCCTGTTAAAAATAATGCGCTGCATTGTTGAGCTCGCGTTTTCGAAACCAATACAAACTTCAAAGATTTGATTTAACAAGCGCTGCGTGTGGACCAGATGAATGAACCGTAAATAAGCGGATTAAGCGTCCACATCTTCTTTCCAACTGACTGCTCTAGACAAATGGTGAAATCATAAAATCCGGCAAAATAAAGGGCTACCGTGCATGTTGCTACTTAAGCCTGTAGAAAATATATTCCTAAAAAACTCAGCACGCGCAAAACAAATTTCTCAAAGCAGATAAGCAGCACACTCTGGGCTAGCGTTTATAGTACTGCTATTTCTGTTCGTCTGGCAGCGGTGTTACGTCTAGAACTGAGAACTTTCCATTAGAACATTAGAACTTTCCAAGTGGTTGTCAAGTCCTTATAAAAAACTTGAGTACTAACAAATCAGAAAGAAAAAAAAAACACGACAGGTGAGAAAGAGCACTCCAGAGAAGCTCTGGAATAACAGCAGTCTACCACCTTTTAAAGAAAGTTCAGCACCAAACTTGTGCCATCACGAATTTTTTTCTTACTGCTATTCCTCGTATTTGTGCTCCCAACCATCTTAAATGCGACGCGCCAGAAGACAATGCAAAACGAGCACACTAAACGATTACTTTACTTTACGACACAGTCGCTCATAATTTGCCTATGACATAAGCTATAAAACGGAAAGAGGACTATTCATCCGTATTTGGCCAGTATGTTTTGCGTATTTTGCATAGGAGGCATTAAACCGTCAAACAACGTCGATCCGAGATGTGTATTTGCTGTATATTATCACTATGGGCGCTTCATTATGCGAGAACATGGACGTCGCCATATTTCGTAGATCGCATTCCAATTGAACACTCAGTTACATTAGTATTTGCCAACTCTGTAAGCCCAAATGATCTTACCAATGGCATTCAATAGTTACGTGCTTCCAAGTGCCCCAAGTGTACCCGTGTGAAAATATATTTATGTACTGTACAAGCAATGCAAAACAAAAACGGTTCTCATAATAGGAGCTACCAGCGGCTTAACCTATAAAAATTGTAATCATCTGTTGCACTATTACTGCGGTCGAGAATAAATAAAATAACTGTGGTCAATGGGCATATGCCACTGGTTGCAGAATGATACTACCATAAATTGGTCAAATAAGAGGAAACAACCACACTTGAATAACGTTCCGTCATTTTAGGAAATATGAAAATATGATAACTTTGCGACTGTGTGTAGGTTGTGCCCTGCATGTCTTTTTCGTAGTGCATCGTCGTCCTGTGCCCAAGCCAGGCAATATGCTAGAAATAAATAAGAACTCAGCAGCAAATGTTGCCAAAAAATAAATGTACCTTGCGCATTATTTGTTGCCATTTGTCCGCGTTGAATTTTCAATAGCTTGAATTATCAGCATCTGTCCTTTCCGTTAGCTTTTCTGCTGATACTGAATCTCTTTTATGGCATCTACTTTTTGCAGATAACGGGATACCTCCGGAAACAATTTACCAATTTTTTTGCGCTTAGCGAGAACAGCATTTTGTGCACTATACCAGTAGACAGAGACCCAGTACGGGGCTGCCGAGAACACGCTCTCTATTGCGCTATATGTAAACGCTTGAGACAAAATTTAATATTAGTAGGAGGCCTTTAAAAGTACTTGTACTCATTCCTGATTTAATCCAGCGCGACGGCTTTGTTGTAGAACTAATTTAAAACCGCTTTCTAGAACTTTATTTTCGTGAACAATTTTTAGGCGGCACAAGTTTCGAGTAGATTACTGCAAATTGCAGCAGCTTTATATTCTCTAGCAGATTTACGAGGGCTGCGCTGAATTTGTGCAGTGACATAGCCTGGCTTTTTTCTGAGCGGGACCAAAACGGTCCCGATTTTCGACCGTGACAATGGTGTAAAACTGACCCTCTAAAAAAATTGTGGGGTTGGTGAAGTCACCTTACAGGGGAAATGCGACAACGGTGTTTTCTGGATCAATTGTGCTAGCATGGAAGTTAATGAAAACCAGGATATACAAAGCATAACGCGAGACACTGCCAATCTGACACGCAGGGTGTTGAGCACGTTGCATCGCTAAATACTTAGTTGAAAAAAAAAGAAATAAAAAGCGTGACGATCTAACGCTCTAATGCACTGGCCAGCGAACCTGATCTGTATGCGCAGGGTTCAAATCCCGCTTGCGTTAATGAAGTGTTCTATTTATTTATTTCTTAATTACTACTTAATCTACCCACCTGACACTCTGACGCTCCTTGCAAAGCTTTACTTCTGCAGTAGCGATGCCGATACTGTCGCAACGTCCCAACCCCACCGGTGGTGATGGATTTTCATGTTGGTAGAACACTGTGGTTGGTACGTTTGGTGGTCCCATGACACCAGGGATGTCATCGTTCTCTCGACCAATCAGAGAGCTTCCTAACATGTGGCGGAAGGGTTTTGATGCGACGACCACTATTGACGCTATTGACGCTAAGGAAAGGTAGATATACAAGAAAACTGCAACAAGAAGCATACACATATGTACAAGTTCGTGTGCAGTTCGTAATCTGGTGGGCATGCAGGATTTCATGAAGAACGCAGTTCCAGAAGTCGCGGCTAGGTAAAGCGCAACGCCTGGTGAGTCGCACCGAGTCGAGAGCCAGCTGCGGAAACTTGAGGTGTCGCTGCGCTCGAGACAAATTCGGGGCTAAAACTGTGATGACGCTGCACACGCACCAAGGATGCGGTATGTTGATGCGGACTCTGTCTCAGAATGGCTGACGGTATCCTGTCATAGGTATGCCTGTGGCGAAGGCATGGGCTAGGGGCTGGCGAGAGTGTGACTGTGCAGTTTTGGCAGTGAGACAGGGTGATGGTTGTTGTAAGTGACGTCGCTGTTGCGCATGCGTAGAGTCAGTGTGCAGAAAACTTCGCTATATGACTGACAACTGCCCAACGACGAGCATGATGAACTAACGAGGGGTTTCGTCGTTTGCATTCGTGAGGCAGACGCCAAGGAAGAAAACCGGGGAGGGGCAGGCGACGAGTGTTGCCTTTCTAGCATTGCATATGTATAAAGTAGCATTGTTGCGTGTGGTATCGGCTCCGATATCAATTTAACCTCTTCTGCATCATCAATTGCAGAAACGGCGTTAGTCTGAGGCACAAAAAATATGAGCGAAGCTATTTATTTATATGCAATGCTGTAACGTCAACTCAACGAGCTTTAAATAGCCTATTTTTACATTCGATATTTCGAACCATATGCTTACGTAGCGGCAAGCCGAAGAATGAGGCGGAATGAATGATGGACGAGAGATAATTCAATGGCCGCTTGCATAGTGCGAGCGCTCCAACGCACGCCACTGCCAGGTTCGTCTTCGTCACGCAACCCGGGGCAACTCAGCGATCGCCTTGATCGTGAATGAAAGACACAGACGAAGATGAGCGCGAAATATTGATGGGCTTGAGAGGACGGTACAACTGAGATGACAAGGTGGTCTAGTGCTGACCACCACGATGAAAGAGATGAGCAACTGAGTCCTAGCACACGTAGCTTCCGAGCCGCAGGTCGAGAGCAGCCGACGGCCTAGGCCCTTGGACGCGCCGAACGCCATAGGCAGGGAGACGGTGTCTTCACATGTGTGCGGCGTCTCGGGTTGACGGGGCCGGTAGGCCGGGTCATTCGGTCGTTTCCAGTTCGTCGTGTCGGGTGGTCGGGGCGGGAGACAGTGTGGAGGAGCAACAACGAGGTCGGTTTGAGTCTGACAGGCTGGGGCAGAGTTGGCCGACGCGTATCAGGAGCCCACAGCCCACGGAAGGCTGCAGACACAGGGTTCCGAGGAACGATCACCAGGAGGATGAGAATTAGGTGGCACCCCTCAAGGTCCAAAAAATGTTACGTAGCGGCCAGCCGAAGAATGAGGCGCGATGAACGCACGCAACTGCCAGCTGCATGTTCGTAACAATATTGTCGATGAAGAAAAATTAAAAACTGGGCTCACTTCCAATGTTAACCGCCTTCAATTTCGCGTTATAATGCTGTCCTCTAAAATGAAGTGTAAAATGTTGATTAGTTATTCTTATTTATTTAATCATCTAATTACTGACGTCTGCAACGTACATTTCCCCGCCTTGCAGTACAATCTACTTGCGCAGACCACACTATCTTTTACAGCTTTTAAAATAAAACTCAGTAAAATTTCAAAAAACTAACCTGCATACAATATGGTGGAAAGGAAGAGTGTCTATATCAGGCAAAAGCGCAAAAATCTCGTACAGTTGCTGCTCGTCGTGTCCGTTGTCAGGGCTGTCCTAGTTCTGCCTGTCATGTGGGGGAGATAAGCGCAGATGGTGTCACTGTGATCAGCAGGGCTGAACACCGGCAATAGCATGCACGCGGTATCAAGCCGTCTATAATAGCAATATGCACGTAAGAACTAGGGCTCTGTCAACCTCGAAGACAGGCCTCTGTTCTTTTGGACCACCCAAGCTACTTATGATTCTTCCTGCATTTCTGTTCACATTTCTCACTCTCTTCTTTATGCAGCAGATGTTGTTGACGAGAAGCTTTCTTTCGCACGTGGGTGCGTGCGTTAAGCAAACAATCCATCATGAGATGGTCGAAGATTTATGCATTAGACGCAGAGGATGCGCACCGTATACAAATAAAATATACATAGCACTTAATAACCGATGACTGATGCTTAATACAACAGTAATCTGAGATAAATTTCTGAAAATTGCTAGTCTAACATATTCGTACAAAAATTTCGAATACTGCAAAATTGCAAGGTAGTGTATGAAAATATTGAAGATAGTGGTCCATTTTTGTGATGTACAGGAAAATATTTCGTTTAAAGTTTTTCCATCGCCCGCATAGAGCACTTAACACTGCCATAAAAAACAAATGGGGAACGCTTTTGAGAATAGCAGAAACGTTTATTGCGAAAAATGCAAGCCTGCCAATGGGAGATCTGCAGATATGTTGATTGCTATAATGATATATCACAATATATCAATAAATTGCGTTGGTGAACTTTCTCCCGTTCAAAAATTCTTTTGCGCAGAATAGTTGGGTACGGTGGGGATTATTAAATCACCGGTTATTTTTCTGCACAGTCAGCGAAACAAATAATTTATAATGCTTTATTTGTCTCCTTCCTAGAACAGCTACTAAGTATGGGGCCCCACAACAACAAATTTAAACAGGCTACTAAGAATGCTCAAAAGAACCGCTCGTGTAATTGCAGTATGCAAAATACGCAGAATCTACTTCTCCTCTTTCAAACAGTTGTACGCACAGAGATAACGCGGCTTATGCCGGTTCATACTGTCTTGCAGGTATCTAAAATACTCAATTTCTCTTCTTTCTGGAAGATCAGGCTTCTTGAGTACTAATCTGCCGTATCCCACTAGAAGTCCAGAACTGAGCAACAACTCAATATGCCGTACCAACTACTGCAGACAAATGCTCCAAAATGCATTACGATGTGCTTAGAGTAGGTTAGACATCATCTTTCTATACTAGCGGTTTCTGAGTTTAACCAATTATTCAATATATGTACTTTCTGGGCGACTTTTCTTGATTGTGTGTATTTGTGTCTTTGTTTAGAATATTCTGTACAAATTTTTGTTTGTATATGCTCTAACGTGCTAGTACTTTCATGACACTGATTTCTTTGATATCATAAGACTGCAACTGTTTTTCACCAAGTTTTCGTGCTTCTCGCTACCACTCCTCAAGCCGTTGTAGAACGGCTTTGCGCTCTCCCCCCGCCCCCCCCCCCCCCGTACACTTTAATGCATCTATAGAAGTTGAATGAATGAAAAAAAAGTGAACAGCGACGAACTTCCTCATTGGGAGAGCCTTGTTGAACAGCGGCCAATCACAGCTTCTTGCCTATTCTCTACTTATTACGTAGTGACGCAAATGGCCTGCTGCATGAAGTTCTGACGCTGGATACGCTACATTTAACTGGTTATTTCCTTAGGGATTCCTTGAAGCTGCTTTTTGCAAATGGCATAAGAAGTTGCGGCCTGGATGCGATGTACTCCTAGGAGGTTTATTTAATAGTGTGTTTGACGTTCATCGGCTTGTATCCAAGTAAAGTTAAACATTTTATTTTCTTTTATAGAATAAAAAGAGGTCAAGACTTCGGCTCACGAACTCTTTTGCGCCATGATAATAATGAGATGCTAGACATCTTCCAGTCAGTATTCTGCGGAGCTTTGCTGAGTCAATAAGAAAAGAATTTAATACTTCTCCAATAGATATTGGGAAATGCAGTAGAAAATGGTAATACAAATTAGGTTTTGTAACAAAGGGTGAGAGAGAGGAGGCCGTGCAGTAGTTTTGGTTGGTTCTTGTGTGTAATGTTTTTTTTTCTTCTGTTAATAGAGTTTAGGACAGGTTAAAAGTAAGTGAATATCGCTAGTAAGCGCTGTGTTCCACCTACTTGTTTCTTTTCTGGACAAATTGTGTGCTCAAAGCGGAAAAACTTCAGCTATGGACACCTTTTTAGCAATTGTCCGCTCAATAGTTAGGTAGCGTTGGCTACAAGATCCCCGAGGTGAAGCATTTCGCAAAATTTCTGCTTCTTTTGCGTCAGCGCTAAGCGAACGTCGCCAAAAACTGCATACACAATTTTATTTATTTATTATAGATACCTCAAGGGCCCTTGAGGGCTTTACATGAGGGGTGGGCTAACAACTATTTGCTATTTGAAACTGTTCGTCTTATTTTGCCTGAATGCTTCCTCTTTTCTTCAGCTGCAAATAGCGACGAAGAAGACTGTCGCTTTTTCATCGTCATAGAATGTGCGCAACTTGAAATGCGTCTGTTAATCTTGCACCAACAAATATTTACGTGCAGCAAGGAATATGTATTTATGATCTTACGTTAAAGCAAGAGTTCGCTTACCCAATCCTAACCAACAGGGTGGAACTAATTATATGAGTTTAAAAAGAAAACCACTCGTAGCATGACCTCCATATTTTTTCATCATCATCATCAGCCAGACTACGTCCTCGCCCTCAGCAGGACAAAAGCCTCTCCAATATTTGTCCAAAACTGTTTTTGTCGTTGCTTTGCTTGTGCAAGCAAGCCCCAATAAACAGTCAATGCAAGGGCCTATTATTCGCCACCAGGACCATTCATATTAAGGCCCCAATTTTTTTTCTGTTTTCCTCCAATAGACTAGATGTGGCAAGGATAAACAAAGAAACAATCTGCAGGCTTCCAGCCGTGTAGTTCAGGCACTCTCATTCTGCGCGCCAAGTCCGTTCAGGGGCTCCACTCGCCGACTGTTCCTGCAACATTCTCAGCTTTCGAAACAGCTTTCATTGTCTCCTGACACTCAACTATGCGGTGCCGCTGGTAAAAGATCGATTCTGCCGAACGCTGGGAAAGAAACAAAATGTTGGCTCGTGGCCGCGGATAATCGGCGAAAGGCCGCTCCTTTCAGTTCTAGACAAACAGCGTAGCGGGGATGAAGGAGGAAGAGTGGGGCAGCTTGTTCGCAGTGTGCAATGCTTTTTGCTTCTTGCACTCGCCGCTAAAACCTAGTCTCGCGTATCTGAGGAAAGAGGAGGACACTATAAGGGGAGGCGTTCTCTGGTGAGAAAAAATCGTGCGCAGTACCTTACTAGAAAGGCTGCATGCTCTTTAACTTTCACAACATGGCAGCTCGCCTGACATGAGAGCCCGAAATTGCTTGATTACCATATTAGTTTTTTACGAAGAGCACACGTCACAAAAACATTTCTTTTTTCAGACCTTTTCTGCGGAGCTCAGATTATTGGTAATATTTTGTCTAGCCTTCGGTATTTAGTATAAAGACTCAAGCTTGCCTTGAGCAGGTGCCCTCACTGGTGTTCCTTAAAACGCAGCGCACGAATTCTCTGCAAAAAAGCCGCAATTTGTCGCATACAATTCCCCGATTTGAATGTTACAAGGACTTTCTGCTGTTAAGTATGCCGCATGGTTACGCTCGGGTGTAAGCTAGGGTATAACACGAGTATTTACTGGGCTACCGCGTACCACTGAGCATTTCATTTCCTCTCAGTTTATGTCGATGATATGTGCTACACTATAAAGTAGTCATCCTCATCCAATTTAAAATTTCACCTGAGGAATGAATGCAGTTCACTTGTCTTTAGCTGCGTGCGAACAATACTGCGCTTGCTTAGCCCTCAGCTGGCAGGGCAAACAAAATTAACGTGAAATGTACACGTCCTCCACATGTAAAACAGGGCACGTGAACGGAGGGAAACTTAGAGTGTATACCACTACAGAAGCAGATGCGTATTCGTGCAGCGAGGCCGCGTGCGACTCATTCAGCGGAATAGTGTGGTCCGGATGAAGCAGCGACATTCTTCCACAAACACGTGTTCAGTTTTCATTTGGGCGACCTGAAGCAATGCGTATTCAGATTCCCCCCAAAGTGGCGTTCATAAAATAAGTTTATCTTCTTGTGATATAAAAAAAATTACAGCAGTGTTTTTATTTAAGCCTAATCCATATGTGATGTCTTTGGTACAGTGTAAATACTACCTAGAATAAGGTCAAATCGCTTCACACAAATTTGTAGACGAAACATAGATATGGAATCCTTCATTACAATAATGGCGCTCTAAATCTTTCAGCTGCGCGGAGCTGAAAATTGGAAGACGAGTAAATGCTGGTGCGAGAAGCGTTTTGCGTATTTTCTTCGTGTTCCTATATATGAGCAGTGCTGTGGAAGTGATTATGCGTGTGTAAAATATTATCGTGTGCACACAGGTGATATCATGATTTGAACAGCGCGCTGCGTTCATATGTTTCTTCCTTTTTCTGTATGTGTCTGAGCTCGCGCTGTTCATTTCTTGACGCTTCATAACTAACGCCCACCAAAACACCTCAGTCCTACGGACCTAACCGTGGCTGACATTGTCCGTCCGTCCGTCCGTCCGTTCGCCGGCCTGCCTGCCTGCCTGCCTGCCTGCCTGCCTGCCTGCCTGCCTGCCTGCCTGCCTGCCTGCCTGCCTGCCTGCCTGCCTGCCTGCCTGTCTGTCTGTCCGTCTGCCTGCCTGTCTGTCTGTCTGTCTGTCTGTCTGTCTGTCTGTCTGTCTGTCTGTCTGTCTGTCTGTCTGTCTGTCTGTCTGTCTGTCTGTCTGTCTGTCTGTCTGTCTGTCTGTCTGTCTGTCTGTCTGTCTGTCTGTCTGTCTGTCTGTCTGTCTGTCTGTCTGTCTGTCTGTCTGTCTGTCTGTCTGTCTGTCTGTCTGTCTGTCTGTCTGTCTGTCTGTCTGTCTGTCTGTCTGTCTGTCTGTCTGTCTGTCTGTCTGTCTGTCTGTCTGTCTGTCTGTCTGTCTGTCTGTCTGTCTGTCTGTCTGTCTGTCTGTCTGTCTGTCTGTCTGTCTGTCTGTCTGTCTGTCTGTCTGTCTGTCTGTCTGTCTGTCTGTCTGTCTGTCTGTCTGTCTGTCGAAAGTCGGAGATCGTGGGTTCTAATCCCACCGGCGGCATGTGGTTGTTTTTATTCTGCTTTTATTACTCTCAAATTGATGAAAGCTACGATTTAAAAAAAAAAAGACATCCCCTATGCTCCTTCGTTTTCATGACTGTCAGCTGATCGTCATATATGCCATACCGAGCACCTCATCCATCCCCTTGTTTCTCTGTCTTTCTGTGACGTTTCGCACCTAGCACCGGAGGTACACATGGAGTATCGAACATTGTGCAGAAACTTGGGCGACGGACGACGCGGCGCGTAAACCAGTGGCTTGGGCTCACAAACACGAACAAGGGCAAGTGCAGCAAGGACCGTCGCGTCCACCTAAGCGTTCATGGCAGGAGCATTGGGCTGAGGTCAAGCGTAAGGCATGTGCGGAGTCTAAATTGTGGGCGCTCGAGAGCAAGCCGACCGTAAAATATCGCGAGGTCCTCAAGTACGGGTTGGCCCAGCAGAAGTCAAGCTATTATTGAAGGACCCACACTTGAAATGTGTGGTTTATGCATAATCATTAGTAGGAAAAGCACACAGAGAAACCAGCTAGTGCTCATCCATCGGAACTACCACAAATTTGCAATCTCCATATATATTTCTTTCACTCACTCTAAAAGCATGACTACTACTCTGTCTCTTGTAAGAGGGAGGGGTACAATTGATGAAGCCGCATAAAGGCAAACCATTTCCTCAATATACCAGCTGCTTCTCTTCCTTTTGTTCTGTAAAAATGTAATTACTGCCGCTTTAAATCGCATGGGCGCCTGAAAGATCGATCTCATGGTGTTCATTCACTAGTACTCCAAACCTTTCATGGCCATGCATTGCAATCCCGGATTCTCTGTTTGCAGCTGCTTGGGGCCTGGCAGCCTGGCACACTTTCGGACCGCTCTTGTAGGGACCTTTTACAGCGCGCAGTTCTTCCAGTGGGCCCACAGGCGCTCTAAAAGCATGGCGCCATTTCGAGCATCGCAGGTCGCCGTCGTGTAGGCAGAGACGCAACGGAGTGCTGCGTTTCGCACCTGTTCGCATTGCACCTTTTTCGAACAGGCAAACGCCACAAACACGTTTGTCAGCGCTAGGTAATCAACCTATAAAGAAAGGTTTCGATGTTGGAAAGTCTGGAGGATAAGTTCGCAACCTAGCCCCATGAACAAGGTGTTCCGCTGCCGGAACAGTGACTGACAGCAGCTTTCAGCTGCTGTCAGTCACTGGTTCGACAGACGCGCAGACGCAACTGATTTCAGCTGCTGTCAGTTGCGTCTGCGTGTGTAGCGAGACCCCGTTGCATATACGTTAAGTTGTGCTTGCGGTGTGGATATTAGTAACAGGAGCGCCGGAGTTTTAATTAGGAAAGGAAAAGAAGGACGACTAATGCTCTTACATACCGCTACTGCAGACTGTGCAGTACAAAGCCGTGCAACCAGAAAACGCCTACCCTCAGTCCGCGTATTACAGGCCGTCTTGGTGTTACTGTGGATGTTCACTCATAGCGCGGTTTTCGTGGACCATATCGGAATAACGTATTTCCGTTACTGTTTCTGTGATGGGTGGTTTTCCCACCCTCGCAATCCATGCGAGCCAGTCACTAAACAGGACCTCGCTGGGCAGCGCTCACAGTGAAGTTTTACCACCAACGAGACATCGAGCACTTTCACGTTCGCATATGGAGTATGGAGCGTACCACAATTTTCTGTGTGAGGCCTACATAATTTTAAACTTCGTGTATTATGAACGCATTGCCATGCGCACGTTATTACAATTACGTCGGGGAACCCTTCAAAACGACTGCACGCCAGCAAGTGAAGGTTGCTTGATGCATGATACAGATGCCGTTATGGATAGCATTTGTGTATATATTTACTTCTGCCGCCTTTTTGTGCTTAAGCAACCAGCATAATACGTTTTAGGTTTCCGAGGCACTGTTAAATGTTTTCGCACAAATGCTTACGATGTGCATGCGAAAGTTTTAGAGCGGTGTATGCATGCATGCAAACAATACGACAACCACCTGCATTGCAGCAGGATCATTATACCTTGCTGTTTTACATAATAACAATAAAAGGCAGCCATCAAATTCATCAGAGTAAACACAGACAAGCATTCAAGCGATTCATTTGTTGGTTCGAAGAAGCAGAAAACAGAGCGGCTCTCCGCGACATGGAGCCCGATCGCATTTTCGCGCCTCAAGTGATCAAATTAGGGTTCTGAAATGTCCTCTTAAGTTTTGGCCAAACCTATAATGTCGTTTTTTCACTCCTTTACAAACCGATCAGCCGAAACACTGGCTATCGGAACGGAACCTCCAGACGCAGTAGCCGTCGCGACGAAGAAGGCGCCGAGCAGTCAGGAGGCGTGTAATGGCGGCGTGATCACGTGATCAAAGATGGCATCTCCGGATACGAGGCTGTAAATCGTCTATAGCCGCTCCTGTGAAAGCAAAACGAAAGCAATGAGCAGACGACAAGGGCGCAATTAAAGCGCTCCTAAAGCGGTATTCAGACAGGTGACGGAATTCATCCGTAAGCGAGGGCGGCTGCACACACGTCACGCCTGTGGCGGAGGGCTCCGCGGAGCGGGGCAGCTACAGTGGCCAAACTGAAATGAAAAAAAAAAATTATGCCGCCGCCGTTGAAGTAACGTTGAAGGTGAAGACTGTGAAGTAACAAGCGTTAGCTGTTTGGTAGCGCAATCTATCGTCCATGCGATTTATTTGATGTATTACCACATGATTAGGCTACTATTTCATAACTCACGGCGCGCAGGCGCCTACCGTCTTCAGAGCTGCCGAGTGCTGACGTCACTGCCGCAATGTTAAGCCTAACCATGGCTAAATATTACCCTAATGTGGCGATATTGGTGTCTGGTATGTTGCGCTCATCGTGCTCGTCACGAATATGTCATTAGTTAGATCATGACGTCCTCGGTTAAATAATTATTTTATCTAGGCCTAACCACAAATAAATATTACCTTGAATAGCTAATATTGGTATATAGCGTGTTGTACTCATCTAGAAGGTTCCAAATGTCAAATTCGTTTTATGATGTCTTCATTAATAACAGGTATAAGTAATTAAACATAGTCACGTGACTGGTTAATTATGACCTCACAAAATCAGTGACCTCACCAATGAATCGCCAATTCGATATACTAATGACGTCTCCAATAGATCACCATTGCCAATAGGGTTGCTATATCGATTTACTACGGGGGCCGCCATCTTGAATTCCTCGGACTGAAAATTTCACGCCGAAGGGAGGTGGTACCAGAACTCAAGAAATCGAGAAACGTGTTGAATAAGAGCTAACTCTCTTAAAACAACTGAATACAACAGAATTCCACTTGAGAAAAAATTGAAGGGAAAAGAAATGATGCAGTTACTGTCTCACATATCTCGATGGACACCTGAACCGCGGCGTAAGGGCAGGAATAAAGGAGGGAGTGAAAGAAGAAAGGAAGAAGGAAAGAAAGAAACAAAGGAAGGAAGAAATAAAGAAGGAAAGAAAGGAAAGAAGAAAGAAAGAAAGAAGGAAGGAAGGAAGGAAGGAAAGAAAGAAAGAAAGAAAGAAAGAATGAAAGAAAGAAAGAGAAAAAGAGAAAGAAAGGAAGAAAGAAAGAAAGAAAGAAAGAAAGAAAGAAAGAAAGAAAGAAAGAAAGAAAGAAAGAAAGAAAGAAAGAAAGAAAGAAAGAAAGAAAGAAAGAAAGAAAGGAAAAAGAAAGAAAGAAAGAAAGAAAGAAAGTGATGCCGTAGTGTTGGTCTCCGAGGCTATTTCGACCCCCTGGGGATCTTTTACGTGCCAGTGACCGAAAATGCGCTAACTCCGTCCACATCAACTCGGTCATTTGCCCATTTCCATTCAGCCTCGCTGCAACACTTGTTTTCCCTATCCTTCACAGCGAGCGCCGTGTTCTCAAAATAATTTAACCACTCTGAATAAAAAAATATAATAAAATATATTGTGTGTCTATTTCTTGGCACCTGTTGCCGCTGCGCGTCTTCTTTCAATCATCTGCGTTGGTAAAGAATTTAACTTGCGTGCAGAAATATGTTAGGGAACCAGGCAGACACCGCATTATACGTCAAAAAATCTACTTCCCCCCAAAAAACGGCTCCCACGTTACTTGAGTTCTTATGGAAGGAGTTCAAAAGAACAAGAAATTAGGAACCTAATAAGAACTAAATACGCCGAATAAGAACTTTTCCTCCTTGTTTATAGGGCAATGCTATTACTACGTGTTATATGTATTTTAAGCTCGCTTTAATTAGAGCGGTGCTGCATAGTCTACTTCGAAACAGGCTTACTATTGCACTAATAATTCTGCGCAAAGTAGACACGCATGAATCCGTGATGAAGACGAAGTTTACAAAATACGGGCAACACCAAACGAACGCCACAAATATTCGTGTGCGATAAAAGTTTTTCAGGAATATGGTGGCAGAATCTGATCGCTTACCACTTTTCGCACTTTTCGTCACTGGTGCGCTCCTCAGAGCTGTTTGTTCACTGTATCTCAGCTCAGGCGGTGTTTATTGCATCAGTTTAATCCTGGGCTGAGACTCTCGTTCGCGCACTGTCTTGTGTTGAACTGAGAGAGAGACGCGGTCTGCATGTCTCAAGGCGTTTCGGATAAGGAGGTAGTCTGGCGCGCCTCCATATACAGCAATGAACGCAACACGATTTGCGCTGGAAGCGTCTGGGCGCGGGAGATGTTTGGACAGTCAATCCGTGCTGCCTCTCTTACACGTGACATCGAAGGACGGAGACTGCCGTCTGAGTACTTGTTGCCAAGGGGGAGAAACCTAACTTTATGCAAAGAGAGCGTGAGACATTTTATCGTACAGGCCTGCTTGAAGATCTTTCGGCCGGATTGTTATTTACACAGCGACATGTTCAGCGGCTTGCCTGCCTCAGGCCTGTCCTGCAGTAGAGGGCGTTTTTCTTTTTACACTTTCTAAATATAGATATCTTGGAATGTTATAACCATGATGGGGAACGCTGCGGCTTGTACTAAGCGTTCGGTTTTTGTTCCGCCGAGAAATCTATATTGAACCGCTCCAGCAAGAAACGCTTAACTATTTAAGCACCATACTTGACCGGGCTCAACAAGTTTTAATATTCATTTCTGGAGTTGTTTGGCGATTTCGCAGCATAGCCACTTGAGCTCACTCGCTCTAACCAGTCATAAAAAAAGTTGCCCAGGGCACTTAAGACTACTGACGTGCGTAATTTGCATGCCGAAAGCATTTTTTTCCTTTTCATTGCTGCTTATTTTTCTCTTTTTTTGTTTAGAAACACCTACTTATTAGCGTACAGTCGTAAGGCAACGGATACACTAGCTTCACTTGACTGACCAAAAAGCATCGTGGTTTTGTGCCCTATTGGTTGCGTGGTCGCCTCACTGTCTCAAAGGGCTGGGTTTAATTCCCCGTACCTTCGGAAAAGATTCTAGTTTAGAATGAGACGTCTACTTCGGCACCGAAGCTGCAAAAGCCGGGAAATCGCTGGAGCCTTCACCATGGCCTTGACAATAAATAAATAAATACTGCAGAGACTGTAATTCGAGCCCATTCAATTCATTCAGGGATTCGAACGCATTCAGCTTCACTGGCCACTGCACGAGAGCACTGTGCTATCACGACAGCCGATCACGCCCCGTGTTAAACAGCAACAGATTCTCGCGCCGTGCATTGCACATCGTTGTCTTTATCAACTTCCATCTGCGCCGCGAGCAGATCAGACCAGCTTAACCTCAGTCTTAACCAAAGTCTGAAATCGCCGCAAAAGTGCTGACGCCCCAACGAAGCAAAACCATGAGCAACCAGCCTAAACACATGCTTTCGCACGTCTACTCGAGCAACTACGTTAAAATCCTACCATTTTTTTTTCTTTCATACAGAGGTGACGTCGTCTAAGGTTAGCCAGCTACGCTCTCTGATGCGTTATTTTTTCTTCCTCTTATTGACAGGCCTGGCAGCACAATTGAGCCAAAAATTTTACAAGTCAATGAGATATGCAAGATATAGTGCAAGAAAACTGGGCCAGTTGGATAGGAATGACGTGCCAAAGCAGCCTTGTTCCACCCTGCCGGACAAATAATAAGAACTGCTTCTCAGGGACAACAGAAAGTGAAAGAAAGAACAAAGGAAGGTGAACAACGAAGAGGATAGCAGGCGGCCACTCTGAACTATTCTGCTGACCGAGCTCTTCAATAAACCTCTAAAATATTCTCTTCAAATACTTTTCTTGGGAGGCTGTGTTTTGAGTCTGCTTATCCCGTAAGCACCGGTTTCATGTTATTCTAAATGTTCAATGCAAAATAAAGAGCCATATCTAATCTTATCCAGAAAACGCTTCTCTAAACAATGGCATCAACTTGGATATGAAAAGGACTCCTTCTCAGCGCCAGTGAATTTGCGCCAATAGTTTAGTCCAAATTTAGCGGAGGGGAGTGTTTCCCTAAATTAAGATGATGAGTGTAAAAAGTGCCAGTTGTTCTTCGAACTGCAGATTCAGAATCAGCGCGTAGATAGGCAACTTAAATCGAATAAATATTCTCTTCAAGCTGTGCTTCCCTCGGTGGAAAATTGCAGGAATTTCAATGAAAACTGGCTAAGAGGAAAAGGAGGTCTTAGTGTTTCGGATAACTAAAACCCCTTGTTTGTTACAAGTTTCTGCGTGATAGAGAAGTAAAAAAAAAATTGAATATTTTTTTATCAGTCTGGTTGTGAGCGTTCTGCTCACCGCGGTTGTCCGGCCGAGGGTGCTTTTTATCCTATGATAACCTTAGCTCTTGCTTCTTGCTTCATTACATGTTCTTCCTTGTCATTACACTTTATTGCTGCTGTCGCGGGGGTTGCCTTTCCTTACGCTTTTACTGCTTTTACTGTATCAGAACAATTTAAGCATAGGTACAAGTGAGTGGTTAATACAGCTTTGATGACCACAAAACAAAATTATTCAAGCCGCAGTTTAGATATCAGATAATTAAAAAAAAACATTAGTAAGCCACATCCGGCCGGCGGGATGAGAACACACGACCTCTTCATTTTGCGTACGGAGCTCCACCAATTAAGTGGTGACTCTGCCGGAGCTGTACGGAAGCGGCGAGCGCTGTTTTTGTTCGTTTTCCTGTAAGAACAAACCGCATAATTTGCTTAAAGAAAAGAATAAGAATTGTCAGCTTGGTTGACTACTTCCGCCTTTTTTTTTCGAACTTGGTCTTGCGGAAAGATAGAAGTAAGAGCATGGGACACAAACATCGCCAGCGCATTTACGTGCTCTAGCACTGCGCACCCAAACTCTCAGGTGTGGTCGTTTGCCTACTTAAAGCTGACGGTGCACTCCTGCACGCCACCCGCCTCGCGCTGCATATGCTCGCAGAAATGCTCGCGCTGGCTCGCATAAATGAGGCTTGTAAAGCTTTGCGCACAATAACCGCACCAGGACAGCTACACAGAATGGACACCGTGGCCCGCACTGCGGTGGTCCACATGGGACAGCTCCTAAAACTTGCAGTGGGCGCCTTCGTTTAAATGGCAAGGAAGGAGACACGAAAAGTGCGGTTTCCGCATATTAGACGCAGCGAGGAATTCCTTTATGGCTACCATAAGTTTGTCGCCCGGTGAAATTATAATTTCTTCGCCTGGGCACTCTCTTTGCGAGAACAGTGGAAATTCTCTCCGAGTAATGTACCTCAGTGGGAAGAAGTACTACAGGGTATAGGGCAATGCAGCGAAGGAGGTGAGCGGGAGCGGCCGCGTTTCTTCGGGTGTTCGCGGCCCTGCTTGCGTGCTTCCTAGAAGAAATGATGAGAGCATTCGCACCGCACAATAATTATATGGCTCCCAGAAACGCCGTGCTCTCTTTATACCGTTTTCTAAACTTGTTTGTGATCCTAAGAACAAGACCTGCCGTCCTAACTGTGCAGTGGTGTCTCTGCAGGTGCGGCTCTTTCCTTAGTTCTTGTTTTTCTCAGCAGGAACATTGGGGTGAGACCTGTGTTGGGTTGCTTTCCGGGTAATTTTTTAAGGATTCATCTATCCTATACATGGTGCAGTGCGACCTCATAAGAGCGACCCCCAATTCACTTTTTCCATGTTTTTGTGAACATTAGCCCTTAACAGTCAAGAAAGAACAATCATGGCAAGAGAGAAAAAAATGAAACTCAAAAATATCTGTGTGAATATCCCTGTACTAGCTAACATAAACAACGTGACCACAACGCCCAGGCGTGTTGCTTTATGGGTGCAGCACATTAGTACATAAATGCAATAATTTCGCTTGTTTCTCTTAAATATTTCACCATCAGTCCTTTATATTGTGAGGCCCTTCATATGAGTCAAATCTGTGACTAAGTGTGAGCAGCAAAAACCGTAACAACGCCACCAAAAACAAGAAAATATGGTAGCACCCAATGAGCGAAATCATCATATTTTAGCAGACCTTAACCTATTTAGAATAAAATGGAAGACTCAGCCAGCATATTCAACATTCCCGCTACGTAAACCGTAAAGCATCTTCTTGTTTATTGCATGAAAATCGTGATGAACAAATTATTTCCCTGAAACTGTAGGTTCCCTCTAAATAGTTGGTAGGTCATGCCGACCGAGCAGTTTGTTCCCTTCACTGAGGACACCAAGAACTGAGGTCTCATTGAAGTCGGGGTTCACCGAACCATTGTAAATTGTTATGACAATGAAGGAATACCTCAACACGGAACCTGGATGTTATGAGCTTGAAAAGACGGGAAAATTAGATTCCGCCGCTACTTATAACTGCCGTTTTATTGGCTGACTAAATTTTAAAAAGGTAGTACATGTGTGTGGTTATTTGTTATCGTGATGTTTCCGTGAAGCGCATAAACGCGAATACGTGAGAATAGCAACGAAACAACGCCATGAAATGCAATTCTAGAAAGTTGAGATAGCAGTTGAAGTCGTACCAAGTGCGTAATTTGATGGGTTTACTCCAAAGTATGCTTTTACTTTAAGCTGAGGATTCACAGACGCGACAGTAATTTTTCAGGAGGGTGAAGGCGGGTAGAGATAAGTATTGGGTGGCGCTTCAGTGGAGTGCAGGTGGGTGTGGAAGTAGTCTAGAGTTGTGGTGGGTAGGTTGGCAGCCCCCAAGCTCGGGTGTGGGGGGGGGGGGGGAAGTGCATGGTGGATGGTACTTATGAAGAGCAGCTTGCTTTCCAACCGCATGCTTGTATTCCATTTCGCCATTCGCTATTTGGCTCCACTGCTGCTTGGGCTTCTGGTCGATGGCTACCTTGTTAAAGGCTGAGGTACGTGGTGTGTGGGTGAATAGCGCTTCTGAAGGGATTTGGGAAGAAAAGATGGGTAGCGCTGCTAGGTGGTGCAGGCTTCACTTGGCGAGGCAATGCGCAGACAACTCCGGCATATTCGCCTAGAGTCACTGGCACTGCTCCCATATTAAAAGGATGCTCTCATTGTCAACCGCGTTCTCATTCTTCCTCTTTTTACTTTTTCTAAAAAATATTTCGAGCTAATCACTACAGATGCAGCCTGTTTCAGCTTCAGTTGGCCGAATAACCATGCCTCATTGTGACAAATTTAGGGTATACCTATCATTCAATTCTGACGAGAGAGTGTTGAATCATAAGCATCGCGGTTAGGTGAGAGCGTCTGTGAAAATGACACTGGAACGCCCTAGTGGTACAATCGTAGTTCAGCCGTGTCTTTCATGTGGGAGGTTCTGCTGCGCATGCGCGCACTTCCTGTTTCTGCTACTGCTGTCTGATCTTCCTAGCATCACAAGCTCGCACAAGAGAATCTTTTCGCCAGTGACGCTTTATCTTCGCATCGAGGGCGATCAACTCCAGGTCTCCGCGTACCGCGTGTGCTAGCGTAAGTGGTGACATTCGCGATTTTCTTTTAAGTTGTGCTTCAGGAACATCCATCTGCTGTGCAACGGTAGTCAGCGGTTATGTGTCGACGCATTCAGGAACCGCAACCAGCCGTTGCATGGCATACCAGCGCTTGGCATCATGTACACGGTGATCGTATGACAACATTGTTGTTCTTATGTAGATTGTCGTGGAATTGCCAAAGCTTACCTGGCACAGCTTTAGCGCTGTGAAAGGAAAGGAGAGGAGGAAAACCACAGAGGCATCACAGCTATACGCGTCATCAATGTCGCTGAACCTTCTGGCCCGGGCACCATTGAACCGGCAGTGTCAGATGGGACAGTTTAAAACTAAGCAGTTTGAAGCGACTGTTCTCTTTAAAAATATTTATTTAGATGCGGTCTGCGGCTTCGTATAAGCTGGGCACTAACCCTTTTCCTCGTCGATCTCGCATGGTCCCAGTAGCGTAAACCCTGTCACAAAAAAAAAGTTGCGTGAGGTCAAAGGAGACGTTCGCGAAGGAAAAAATATGTTTTAGCAAGCTTCAAAGCATGCCTTGTTTACTCTTTCGTGTGTTAGCAAAGAAAAAAATGGTGAACCTTTTGTTTTTGGCAAGACGAAACAGCGTTCCCTGCTTCTTTTTATTTTCCCTCTCGCCACTTTTCTTGGTATAGCAGTAAGCAAATGGTTGCGGTGTTATTACTACGCAACTGCCGACACAAGTGATGCTATTTTGGAATGAAAATCGCTTTGAGCATATAAAAACAAAAATACCTTCGTGACTCAAGTGGCAAGCTAGAAGGGTTCGTGATAAAAATTAATAGCGAAGGTGTAAATAATCTACTATGGCTTAGAGGTTTTTTTCGCAGAGGATGAGGCAAACCTTTGTCTTGGAAACAAAATACAGCATGATCGTTGTCACTGAAGAAACTAAGATGTTTTGAACAACCTAGAAATAAAGAGAAGTTCTTACTGCATATTTCTTTGCAAGTGTACAAAATGGAGAACACTTTAAGCACTTGTGCGTAAACTGCATCTTTTCTTTGTAACTAAACAGTGTTAACGACGTACAAAAGAGCGCGCTAACCAGATGTCTTCACTGCAATGCTCGCAGCGTTCTTCTCAATGTTACGCGCCGCAGATGAGACGGGGTGAAGAAAAAATATGCTTCCGCGAACACAGAGGACAAAAAAATGTTTCCGCAGCATGGCTACTGAGCGCATTAAAAACGCCTGCAGAATTGCATAATATTCTCGTTGAAAAACAGGCTAACAGCGGTAGAGCCTCCTCTGAAGAGACATTTGGTCTTATAAATGAAGATATATGAAGACCTCCAATCCCTAGGTGCCTTAGTATTTCATAGGAAAATGCACAGAACAGCGACAATGATTCTTAATTCAGCGTAATTATGCAACCACAGTGCAGGACTGTGCGATTTCAGGAGGAAGAGGAAGACGAAGACGTTGTTCGATCGCCTGTCGCCTCAGCTCTGTTTATTTAGCTAATTTTTCCTAATTTACCTAAATTTATTTGAATATTCGAGGACGGCAGCATCTTCAAAACGGTACTATACCTACGGGAAGAGTACAGCTGCTCCGGCGCCGGCAAGCCTAAAGGGACCACGCCATTCAAAGGAGGCTGGCTCGGAAGAGGCGGCCATGGCTTCCCAGGCTGTGGAGCGACCAGAACATGGACTCGACCACCCGTCCAGTGAGACCTCATCGCTTAGTGGGGCAGAGTCAACGATCGTGGACGGTGACGAGTCAGTGGCCGATATGGCTGACGTGGACAACGAGGGCTTCAAATTGGTCAGTCATCGCAAGCAACGAACGGTAGGGATCCCGGTAGTGGTTGAGCCCACAGAAAAGGGGGTTGGTTTAGGAGAGAAGAATCCGATCTTACTTTTCTTGGCCATTCAATCACTGCTGGGATCAGCTCCGATTCGAAGTCGGTTCACCATGCACGGGGCTCTTCAGGTGAATGTCTCGACGGAAGAGCAGGTTGACAAGCTCCTGCAGAGCTCTCAGATGTTTGGCATCAAAGTTAACGTGCGGTTGCCCCGTTCCTACATGAAGAACACCTGTGTTATTAAGGGTGTACCAAAGTCGTATTCAGAACGCGACCTACTTGATTATCTGAAACCACAAGGTGTGCTGCACGTTAAACGACTTGTGCGTCGTGTGGAGTCTCCAGGAAAAGAATGGGCTGTGCAACCTACAAACTCTATCGTGTTGACATTCGCTCCCAACTCAGAGCGCCCCGAAAAAATTGATCTGGGATTCACCAAACAAGCAGTTGCAGATTTCACTGAAGCTCCTCCACGGTGTTTTAGATGCCAATGGTTTGGGCACGTGGCCAAAGTTTGCACAAAGGATCGACGCTGTAAGCGGTGCGGAGGCGACCACGACTTTAAAACCTGTAGGGCAGATTTTGCTTGCGCCAATTGCGATGGCGATCATCTAGCGAGTTTCGGAGGCTGCCCCTTCCGTCTGAGCGCTCTGCACCGTCGGATTTCCTTTATTGCTGGTCCGAACCCCCCCCCCCCCCCCCCCCCCCCCCGACTGAGACGCCTGTCCCAGGATTAGACGAGTTCCCAGTATTGGAGTCTGATGTTGTTGCGTTGCCCAACAAAGTCCCTAAGAGACCTGAGTCCAGCAAGACGCCAAGGCCCAGTGCGCGCGAGTCGACTCTTCGACCTCCAGCAAAAAGTGTCCATGTTCCTGAGCGGCCGGATCACAGCCTGAATCCACGCAAAGGGGGACCCTCATATACACAAGTGACAAAAAAAAACAGCTACTGCGGCCAAGAGTGTGTCCCCGTCGGCATCTTTTGTCGATGTTGTGAGTGCGTTGCGCACAATAAGGAGCTCAAAAATCAAGGTATGTCTGATTTTCTTCATGTTTTGTTTGGGGCCTTGCGTTTACATGTTCCAGCGATGGCGCCTGGTAACCTGAAGAACTTACTACAGCTGGTGCTTTCTTTTGAGTCCCTAATTTCCACCTTCGCAGCAAACTTCCTTGCGAACTAAAATGGATGGGGCTAAAACTCGTGGATCTCATATGCACCGAAAAGTGCCGTTTATATTGCAGTGGAACTGCGCTGGGATTTTAAGTCGGTTAGCTGAACTAAATCTATTCTTGAAAGAATAGAATGTTCCAGTATTGGCCCTGTCAGAAGCTGGCCTGCCAAGTGGGAGATGTTTGACTGGATATGTCGCCCATAAAAACTGCAGCATAAAGACATTTCCTGCAGGAAGTGCTGCGCTTTACATAAGAAGAGAAATTCCACATGTTTCTCTAAGCGTTGCCGATCTTTGCACGGACGACATTGAGGTAGCGGCTGTGAAAATACAGCTCGGCTCTCGAACCCTTTCTATTGCATCCGTGTACGTGTCTCCGCGGAAGAAGATAGCATTAGATTTGTTTCTATAGTAGCTCTGCGACCGCTGCCCAGCACCTAGAATCATCTGCGGTGATTTCAATGCCCATCATGCCGTTTGGGGTGACTGGAACACGGATTACCGTGGACGCAAACTTGTAGAGGTTATTGACTGTTTGGACCTGTGTGTTGCCAATGACGGAAGCCCCACTTTTTTCCCGCCTCCAGCCTCAGCGACAGCTGTAGACCTGACACTGCATTCACCTGACGTCCGCGTGAGTTGGTCAACAGCGCCTGACCGCATGGGAAGTGATCACTATCAGATTTTTGTGTTTGCTGCCGACTTTCGTATGCATGGTCCTAAAATTAGCAACGTGGTCAACTGGGACAAATACAGAGAGCACCTAGAACGTGTTTCTGGTGATGTTGTTGACAAAATGCTTTCTAGTAAGCTAGCAGCAACTACGGCGGTCAAGTTACCTGATCATTTTCCGGCCCCGGATTTAAAACTCAGGAACCTTTGCGCAGCGAGAACAAGGGCGGAGCGCCAACTCGTGCGGAAGAAGGACGACAGGCAACTGAAGACGACCTTCAATAGGCTGAATTCTGCTATTAGACGGCACACGAACAAGCTGTACAGGTCGCAATGGGCCTCATTCTGAGCTAGTTTGACTGTTTTCTTACCGATAACGAGAATATGGCGAATTATTGGCAGCCTTGCTGGAGAATCTCGCCCTTCGAAGCCTTTTGAAGCTCTTGCAATACGCAAGTAAAAACCTATTGCGTGCTTGGCAGAGGAATTTGCAGACGCACTCATACGCGCTGATTCTGGAATAGATATATATACACTACCTGCTTCCTCCAGGTCTATCATGGACGTCCCGTTCACGCTTCGTGAGCTTCAGACTGCGCTCAGTGGTCTGCGGTGCCGGTGTTCACCAGGTCCCGACGGCATCACCAATCAAATGCTGAATAATCTGCCCTTGCAACTAAGAAAGGAGCTCCTCAACTTCATCAATCGTGTTTGGGAGACTAGCGATGTTCCTCCGTCATGGAAGGTGGCACATGTAGTTCCAGTACTGAAGCCTGGCAAAGACATGACAGACCTTGCCTCGTATCGCCCTGTGTCGTTGACCTCCTGTGTAGCTAAGTTGATGGAGAAGCTGGTAAATGAACGCTTATCATGGTGGCTTGAGCAAAGCAAGGCACTGCCATCATGTATGACAGGATTCCGCCGAGGTCTTAGTGCCCAAGATAGCGTCCTAGACTTGATAAGTCACATTGAACACCAGAGAGCTTTCGGCCTTTCCACCTTAGCCATTTTTCTTGATGTTGCGAAAGCTTACGACAGCGTGCTTCAGAGCTCAATTCTAAACAGTTTGCAAGGCATGGGCATACAAGGCCATATGTTAAGATTCATTTACAAGTTTATAAGTGATCGCGCGGTTCGTGTACGGTTAGGGAGTACGTTAAGCACCGAAAGGGTTCTATCACGAGGTGTGCCTCAAGGAAGTGTTCTTTCCCCCACGCTCTTTAACGCCGTAATGGCTGGCCTACCCGATTCGTTGAAAAAAGTTGCAGGCAAGTGCGTATGTCACTTTATGCTGACGACATCTGTATTTGGATTACTGGCTACAAACACAAGCGATTAGCCCTGATAGCTTGACAGGCTATACTTTCGGCACAAGCTTACCTTCAAGGTGTGGGGTTTTCTCTGTCGGTTGACAAATCGGGCTTTATTCTGTTTCCAGGTGTAGGAAGACGTCAAGCGCGGTTGAAGATAGACCTCGGTCACTCTTGCATCCGTCAATTCAACCACGCGCGTTTCCTGGGCGTCATTATTGACTCCCGTCTACAGTGGCGAAAAGCTGTAGACACGATTGTTTCATTTGTATCTTCTCGTCTCAATGTGATCCGTAGAATTGCACGTGAGCAATGGGAAATCATCCTTCTTCAATGGTCAAACTTCATGAAGCGCTGGTGGTCAGCCGGATAATGTATCATTTACCTTATTTCCCCCTCGGCATCACAACTTGAACGTCTCGAAGTTGTCCACAGAAAGGGCCTAAGAGGAGCCATTGGAGTTCCACACGCGGCTGCGAATAAGGCAGTACTTCATGAGTCCCTATCGAAACCTCTTAGCCTTATCGCTTCTCAAAGACTATTAATGCATCTTGACCACTTAGGAGAGACGGTAGCTGGGCGATCCCTTCTCTTGCGGCTCTGCAAGAGATATGAGTCGAAGGCTTACTTGGCACTCAATACTCTTAGTTCTTTAGGCATTAATGTCCGAAGGAAAAGGAAACGGTTGAAACCCCCCTGGTGTTTTCTGACCCTCGACTGCAAGGTCACAATTCCCCAAGTGAGCGCAAAGCGCAGCTCTCCTTTGGCAGCAACGCGTTCGCTTGTACTGGAATACTTGGAAACAGAGTATGCCTTCCATCTTCAAATTTTCACGGATGGTTCTGTGGACAAGGTCAAACAAGCTAGCGCAGCGGCTTTTTACATTCCTTCTTTGGACTGTAAGTGGTCCGTACGCTGTACTGCTGTCGTATCCTCCACAGCGGCTGGAAGTGTTGCTATTGAGGCGGCTTTACGGAAGTTAGGGTCTTGTCCGGCTCAACCTGTTGTCATCCTAACCGATTCAAAATCTGCCCTTCAGAGGTTAGAGCGCGGATTCCCCACTGACGCCTTATCTATAAGCTCTCTGCGCTTGGTGCAGAATCTGCACAGCAGAAGCTTTACTATACATTTCCGATGGTGCCCTCTCACATAGGAGTCAACGGTAATGAGGTGGCAGACAGTCTCGCCCATAAAGCTCTCTCAAGGATTCCATCAAAAAAAGTACCTCAATATGGGAAAAGTCTCTGCAGGAAAACGGTGCTCGATCATTTCAGTACCCTGTGGAGTGCGTCCCACAAGCCATGTGTCACCAAGGGACTGAGAAGATCTCAGGCGACCCTTCTACATCGAATTCGCACGACCTCTGCTCGCACTCCTGCATGGATGCATAAGACCGGCATAGCATCGTCTCCACTTTGCTCTTTATGTGGTGTGTGCGGGGATATCGAACATTATATTATGTACTGCCCAGAGTACAACGCGGAAAGGCAGGTGATGTTCGCTTCCTTCAAGAAGACAGGAACCCGTCACAGCACAGTTCAGGACATTGTCTACCCGAGTGGAAACCAGACATGCAGAAGGGAGGCTGCATGCCTTCTTTTAATATTTGTGCAGAACACGGATCTTGTTTTTAAATGGTGACAGCAGGAACGGACTATGGCCTACTGTGATTGAATGTGTGGGCGTAGATGGTGTCTTCCGGAGTGGACTACTTTATACTGTGAGTGAATGTGTGTATGAAGTGTGGCACTACAATGGCGTATGTTCTACTGTGACAGAATATGTGCATAAATGGTGACTTCTGGAGTTGACTGTGATGCGAACTGTGTGGATTGATTGTGTGCATAGATGGTGACTGCGGGAGACAATGTGTGCTATTATAAGAGACTGTGCGCTTAGCGAGGTAGATGCGGCATTGTTAATATCGAAGGGACGTTGCGGTGGAGCAATTGCCGGCAGATGAAGCAAGGCTAACCCCACCTGTAGCATTCAACACCTCAACCTCAACCTCAACCTGTGCAATTTCAGATTCGGGAAACCATAAAAGAGACGTTACAGAGAGTCGCAAAATAACAGCGAAAACAAGAAACAAGGTGATTGAATTCGATAAACAAAGATATCCTTCACTTTTCTCAACGCTGACTGACTTAGCTTTGAACATCTTGGAAAAGCTCAATGCATTCTTCCATGTCACATTTAGTTGCTGAAAACTGACCCCCAACTTCTTCTGCTGTAATTTTAGAACCTGTAACACTATGGCTCATCGTTAATAATATGTAGGCCAGCGTATGAACCTAATGGACGTGAAAGGCTAAAACGCCTCTTCACTGAACTTTGGTCCAAGGAAGGAAATCTGTGATGGAATTCGTTTAAAAGAACGGAATGCGTAGTCATTTATCTCTTAAAAAAGGATAAGCTGTATTCCTTTGTTAGAGCACACATAAACAAAAAAAATTGCAGAGGTGGCATACCGCCGTTTCTGAGCTTGTAAGGAGCATGCGCTCTGGTGGCTTTACCATTGACATGCTAGCTAGTTCGCAAAATATCAGGGATGCTAAGTTGAACGAGGTCCGCTTCCGCTTACGATTAATAAAGACGCCTAACCTACACGTAGCCACTCAGATCAGCGACAGATTTCGCTTGGCACGCAGAAATTCGCTAACCATTATATATATTGCCACCTTGCGTTCTCAGGTGGCGCTTGAAGCTGTCGACGACGAAGTGTATTCCGCGGGCTTGCCTGCCGACCTCTATCTTATGTCTATGAATTTTAGTTGCTCTGTCTTCCGTGACATATTTTTGTGTAGGCGCTGGGTTTCGATCCCTGTATATGTCCCATACTCCTCCGGATGCCCTGGAATCCAGTCCTTTGATAGTCGACACCCATGTGCACCGTGCTAGCCAGAGAAACCAGGGCCTACCACTCGAGCACAGGCCTTTGGCGTTTACCAAGGCACACACACATCGACCTGTCATGCAAGCTGCGGCCTACTACACTACTGTGCATAAATCTGGCGAGACGCACGAAGACGCTGACGCACTCTCGCGCGCACTCGTCGGGTTAGCCGCTGAGAGCAAGGAGGACGAGAGTCGTTTTCTCGGAGTTGTCAGCGACTTAGATTAAATGACTTAATGACGCGACAGTGAGCTGACTAAGACCTGCGACCGTTCATTTATTCTCTGGAGGGCCGAGCTGCTTACGTATCTCGACAGTTTTCTAGGAACCAGACGGCGTTCTGCCTCCGGAACCGCCTTTTTTATAAGAGAGTAACTCCAGCACTGGTGACCGAGCCCACCTTCTTGTCGTGCCGGCAGACCACCGCGCCGATATCCTTTTCGCTTGCCACGATAAGCCCACCTCCGGCCACTTGGGGATTGCACGCACACTTGCACGAGTGCGCCAGGCGTATTATTGGCCCAAGCTTTCAGACGCCTACAACGTTCCGTCCGAGGCTGCCGCGAGTGCCAACGTCGTAAGGCGCCACCTCTCAAGACCGCGGGTTTGCTACAACCTATTGAACCTCCTCGGACGCCGTTTCATCAAGTCGGCATCGATCTTCTGGGCCCATTTCCTTTGTCATCGGCCGGTCACAAATGGATTACAGTCGCGACCGACTACTTAAAAAGGTATGCTGAAACTAAGGCGGTGCCGCGTGGCACGTCATCTGAGATCGCCCAGTTTTTTATGCAGCAAATCATATTGCGTTATGATGCACCGTCCCATGTAATCACTGATCGAGGCACGGCGTTTACGGCACAGCTCATGCACGACGTGTTTGAGCTCAGTCACACAAGCCATCGCAAAACCATTGACTATCACCAACAAACGAACGGGCTCACCGAGAGACTCAACAGAACAATCTCTGACATGATCGCAACGTACATAGACTCGGAACACAAAACCTGGGACTAGATTCTCGCGTACGTCACATACGACCTACAACACGGTCATGCAAAAGAGACGACCCGCTTTACACTATTTCGTCTGGTCTACGGACGTGACGTTCAGACGATGCTGGATGCCATGCTTCCATGCTGCACTGATGACCACCCGCTCACGCCAGACGCCGAGCAGTTCGTTCAGCGCGCCGAGGAAGCACGTCAACTGGCCCGTATTCACATTCAGCGGCATCAGGGCACGGATGCGCGCTGCTACAACCTCCGTCATCGGCACGTCACATACCATCCGGATTACCAAGTTTGTGTGGGGACCCCGGTACGCCGCCCAGGCTTATCTGAAAAACTGATGTGCCGTTACTTCGGACCTTACGGAGTTTTGCACCGTGTCACGGAAGTGACTTACGAAGTTATTCCAGACGGGACTTCAAAGCTTCAGCGTCGCCCACCCCGCTCTGAGGTCGTGCACGTAGTCCGCAGGAAACCGTACTTCACGCGGTAATGTGCAGTACGCTTTGCGTTCGTCTAGTTGTCGCGTGGGACTCGTTCGCCCGCCTCCCTTGTCCGTTATGTTCTTGGGCTAATTTTTGGGAGGGTGAGTAATGGCACCTGGTGTTCTCATGTGGCGCTGGAAGCCGTCGACGACTAAGTGTATCGCGCGGGCTAGCTGCCGAATTCTGTCTTCTGTCTGTGAATTTTGTCGCTCTGTCTTCCGTGACAATAATTCAGTCGGAAAAATTACAGTTTTTGCGAAGAATTTAAGTTTCCTTTTCCAATTAAAAGGTCCCACTTGATCGCGTGCAAAACTTAATGCATGGATCTAAACAACCACTTATGAGGTGGGCTTGAAAATCAAACGATAAAAACTGATAAAACAATGTCATTCAGTTATATCACATTTATAGTGCAGGTCACTGCAACTGTGTTATCGGCGCTATTTTAGAGTGGGGCTAAAAAATGGTATCTATTCAGGCCTAACTTTCCGTCATTTTTCGCGCTTCATTTATGTTTTAAGACGCGACTGTTTCGTTCTTGCTATTCGCCGGCTGTTAGTTTCCAACCTAAAATTTTATCCTACTTAGCGCTCGTACCTTGCATACAGTTTATTTCCAGATTTAAAGAATCCGAGAAAACATTTTTACAGCCATTAATATGAGGGAAAAAAAGAACGCGACAATAACGCTTGACTACGTTTATTCAAGATCGCGGCAATGTGACAGCGGGCACGCTTGGGAGGAGAAACGCCTCACAAAGTAGCCCCACTGTTTTCGTATTAAGAAAAATTGTTATCTGGTGCATTTTAACAATGCTGAAATAAAGTCATGAAGTGAACGCGGCTGTGGTTTACGGGGCTTGTACGTTGCCTGTTGCAGTGTCTGTCATCTCACTGCGAAACACGGAATCGTTATTGAAGGCAGCGGACGTGGCGTACCAGTAGAACTGACCACCGCGCATCACACTGGTGGGCGCATGCACGCCTGTCTTGCGTCTCTTCATGACGATTCGCTGAAGCGGGGCTTTGCGGTCACCCAATGGTGGCTCAGTAGCATTGGTCTCCCGCGCAGTAGTAGTTCAAGCGACGGCGGCCACCACGGAGTCGCCGTCCGTCGGTATTTATCCTTGGACAGGAAGACGACCAGGAAAGTGCCCATGACAAAGAACCGACCACGCCACTCTACGAGCTGTACAGCGTCCACAAATGTCCCAATTGACTGCTAGTCTGCTCCTGCAGTAGGTGACTGTCGAACATGAAGGCCGAACCCGGAGGCACGGGCCCCGACCTGTACACCGGTGACGCCATTGGTGTTGCTGGTGAGGCTGGTTTCGCAGACACCGCTGGTTGTGGCTGTTGGCCAAGAATTATGGATACTGTAGTAATCGGCTCTTGTAGTTGTGCCGTTGTTATTGTTTGCCTCATAACAACAACGGCACAACTCAGCTCATCTTCTTTGTCACGCGAGTTATCGCACGCCAGATTTCTTCTTTAACACATTGTCTTTTTTTTCTGGAATTGCTAATGAATGACCCGCATAGACAAAAGTGGACAGTGGGGAAAAACGCTTCAGAAATTTGCAAACTGTCGCCTTCGTCCTGTCGTTTGCAAAAAAAAAACAAATATTGCTGACTGGCTTTCTACTTCCCTGACATCACGCTCACCAAATGCGAAAAGGCAAGCTGGAGGAGAACACACCAAAATTTAATCAGGCTGAAGGATTCAAAACGCCGCATTTTGCCTCCCTTACCGGTTAAAAAAAAAAAACCTTCCAAACTCATGATATTGCAAATCCTTGCAACGAATTCACACGAATTCAGATCTATGGACATCTAAACAATCTAGGCGAGCCTATTCGAGTGACAGACGCTCTACACAGACAGAACACGGCACTGGTTTTTTCAATGGCCCACTACAGCCTTGGCAGTTGTACAACGGGGCTCTGCGTTTAGCCGGGTTCAGCAATATTTTCTGTACCTCCTGCTTTCATAGCCACATCTTTCCGTTTTAGTGCCGTAGTAATTGCTGTTTTGCTGAACCCTATGAATGGAGAGGTGCTTTTGTTGCATTGGTAGTTCGTGAACACGAGCCTTTCAATACGAGTGTAGGCCAGACACAGCTGAGCTTTTTCCATTGTCAGAACGGGTTATAAAAGTAGATTTTCTTGCTTGCCGAATAGAGTGCGGTGCTGAAATTCTCAACTTTTTATGCAGCTTCTGCTTTTTATTATGTGTTAATTTAAGTCCTGTTCTGTTAACGGCGGTGAACAGCAGGAAACATGCCCCCTTAGCAGTCAAACCAACTCTCCTAGCTTGCCGATCTTACTGTTCTGTAATGGGTTTCTTTAGCAACATCAAATGACATTAGAGCAACGGTACTGCTTGCGTCTTTCTAAAATTTTCTACGTCTGCTGCGGGCTAAACGGCATTCATCGCTTTACTTTTACACGCTCGCACTGCACTAGAAAGCGGAAAACTATAGCAAATGCTGTAGAGCCTGCAATAAAGTTATTATCTTAACACTAGTCCGTCCAGAATACTACAATGGCGTGCTCTGACCCGTGTGCGGCCTACAGGTAAAATATTTCTCCGTTTTGAGCCCGAGGAGCTTTTTTCTTGAACGCTCCATACGATAAGCCCAATGACAAATTGTTGGTCTGTGATGTTAGCTTGGTTGAGCTGTACAGTTGTGAAAAAAAGCGTGTGCGAAATTTGCCGCCTTTTCAACCCATTACTCGCTCACAACGACCGAAGTGGCATATTTTTCTCCGTACTGAAAACTCCAATATACTTCATTTCATGCTGAAATATAGAGGACATGCGGAAGGCAGAGACTAAATATTATGTTATTATAGCGCATTTTAAACTTGCAGGGCTATAATTTACCCCGTGCGGCACTTCGCCCTACTCTTACCTAATTGCAAATAAAATGACATAATCTTCGTGCATCTACTAGAACCTGATTTTTGATAATTCAGCCATTCTTTTGCGCATCGAAGCAAGGTATAATAAGAGACTAACAATGTATACACTTTCGTTGCTTGTGTTGTGCATTTCTGACTTTATTTAATGTTAATTAAACATTCTACCTTCAAGTAGCTGAGCCAGGCGCTCTAGTTGTTATTAATTTTACCAGCACTAAGGCGCACGGAACAATTCTTAGGCAATGTAAACCAGGCATTTGAGAAGCCGCAAAGGAGTCCGTTCAGTTCTAAGTATTGGTTCCTTCGGCCCAACATATACTATTGACATTCTGTTAGAAAAGTACCCATCGAATTAAAATGGCTTTGTTGGCAATACGAATGCAGAATATAACAATTTGCATTAGAAAAGCACTGCGTGCACAGGACGTGGTTAATTGCATGTCAACGCGAGAAGTTTTTTTCTAGCAATGGACGTAGTTAGGGTGATAATCATTATAGTTACACACAGATGAAAAGCAACTAAAGAAACTGTACTTGGCATGAAATATACCACATTCGCTGCGAAAAAAAAAAAAAAGAAAAGCCGTGAACGATTGAAGTCCGAGACACTCCTAATTCCGTGGCTACGTATAGCATGTCGAAGGCTTCGCATTTTTTGCCAGAAGGAATGTATGCAAACAGGAATGTATCAACGTGAAGTGAAAAAAGCGGGAAAAGAAAGGGGAGATTTGCACAGGATGAAGTCAACTGCGTGAGGTTGACGGATGTGCTATGGGACTCGGAGCACTTTTTATTGTCGGTCACAAATCAAATATCATTTTTTACGAAGCATTTCAAGTACTCATTTCAAAGCACCATAAAAGTTTGAAAAATTGTGCAGTGCGTTTCTAATCACTATGTCCTGTGGTCTTCTACATATCTTGTTGTTGACATTAGCAAGCGACGTAATTCTCCAGAGGCCACTTGAATTTGAAGGTGCTGTCCTGAACAACAGGCCTTTCATACACGTCTTCACTGCCGAAGGCCTGGTGCAGGCTCTTTTAAGGCCTATTGTTTATGATACGCCTAACGCGCCAACTGTCCAAGGTTAAAGTTGTACATGGACGTTTAGTACATATAACAGGTAACAGCATCCATCTTGTCGTTATCGTATGCAGGCAAGGTAAGTAAGAAGTCATATTATACTACAAGCTTGGTAAGAAACCTCGCACAGAAATTTGAGCCGGTTAGAGCGAGGTCACCGGTTTCTGCGGAAGAAATAAAAAAAATTCAGCACCGATATCACCACATTTCCAGAATATAGTGAGTAATGGTATTTAGGTCTGAGCTTTATTCGCCGTAGATCAGTCTCTGCAACTATTCGCGCTAAACAAAGTATCTGGTCTTGAAAGCGAGTTAGAATACAATAATATCAATCATGCTGGTTTATAAGGCCAATAAGAAATCACCATTAAAAAAAGCTTAAAATGTGTTTAAGTCGCAAAGAGTTCAGTGTTCTTGATGCCGAAGTGCTTTTATTTAGCCATGTGAAAGGAATGTGTATTAAAAAGGCACCTGCGGTTCACTTCCTCGCTTGTCTTTATTCTCTTCTGTGCCCCTCCATATTTCATGCATACTCGAGTTACTTCGAGTTGCGTAAGAGGTATCCTGACACCTCATTACACAACTCGAGTAGTGTTACCCGACTGCGCTCAACTGGGCATACCTGATCATGTGACCTCGTGTGCTGCAATTAATTGCACACTGGTTTTTAATGCCCCTGTTTTATGAAAATTTGAAAAAGCGAACAATTTGAGTGCTCATGAGCATCAACTTAACGATCAGTGATAAAAAGCACACGCGCAAAACCAATTATAAACCTTTTGCTGTGGAGTCGATAGCTCAGCGCTTGGTTCTCAGGTCACTAGGCGTAGCATCGTTAGAACTACCGGAATTTCGTTACCTAACAACGCTTTAAGATTAACAGCAGCGGCTTAAATAAATGCGCAGAGAGGAACTTCTTCGGTTTACGAAACTAATGGGAGAAACCGATGTTGCTATGACTGTATGACTGAGGCTTACGTCATTGCGTAACCTTGGAAACCACCGAAACAATACGTTTATTGTGGCAATCCCACACATAGCGCTTTGTTTTCTGGACCGACGAAAGCTCGACACAGAGCCCGTCGGTGTCTTCTACCCTTAGCCCTCGTCTGTTTCATGCTGTATCATCGATAATGAACCATTACTAACATAGCCTGCTCTCAATTCCTCTTCTTTTTAGCTAGCGTTTTTTTTTCTTTTTCTGTTGAGGAGAAACAAATATGAATATTTTGTTAGCCCCAGGATCAGAGGACAGATAATACTAATAGCAGCTGCAATCTTTCTAAAAAGTCAAGTTTCGAAGTGCGTTCGTAAATAAGATTTTTTTAGGGAGCTATCATGAATGGCGCAGCTCAGCGCACGTTTGTTCGAGCTGTTTGCTTAAACTCTTGAATGCCTAAATGGTTGTCTTGTTAAATACAACATTTTTGTCCCAATAGTTATTATCATCATCCAGAATCAAATTACGTGCATTGCCCGAGCATGGCTGCTTGCGACGATCTCCAGTTATTTCTGCCCTCCATCACTCACGTCCACTAGGTGCCAAAAAAAAAATTAATGTAGAAAATTACAACTCTGATATCTTTATTTATCCTTCATTCTTTATTCAATAATTACCCCACATTGCCCGAAGGTGTTACAGCTGGGCTACAAATTTGCAAAAAAGACATCTTCATTAACAGAGCGCACTTGCACTTCCGATAAATGATTCTACTGTTGCACAGTCTAAAAAAAATGAATTGGCAAGCAAGTTTGTCCTGCCACGGTACTCTCGAATTTTTCAAGTATGATCTTGTTTTCAAACGTAAAAGGGCTCTTTAAAATAAACTTCCCAATTTATGCGGGTTCTAATGTGAAATATTGAGTAGAATAATTTTTAGCATTAACTTCCTTCTACGAGAAGCAAGAGGTTCCCATTGCACATAATTTTTCATTTTCGTACAGCTATCTCTTCGCTCATACCTTCCCAAGATAAACCTTGCGGCCCTGTTGTGGATTCTCTCCAGCTTGTCAATTAACAACACAGGCATATTCCATGATAAGTCGCACACACGACATGAAAGCCGTTTTCTTGAGGTTTTGTTGCGAAAACTTTAAATTACGTTGAAGGAAGTTCAGTGCCCTACCAGCTTTGCTAACCACATGATCCACATATCCACTCCATGAACAGTCAATCGACATTCTAACACCTAAGTATTTATATATGTGCCTTGCTGACTAACTATTGCATTATTTATGTGATACTGAGCAAGAATTTTGTTCTTTTTTTCGTGAAAAGCAAAGGTGGGCACATTTTGCTGTATTCAAATACATTTTCCATTTCAAACACCAAGCCTAGATTAGCGTTAAATCAGTTTGGAGCGGAAGAGCATCACTTGCAGTGTTACTTTTTCTATACAAAACACAGTCATCTGCAAACAGACGTACACTTGATGAAATAATAAGTGAGATAATATTTATGTACACCAAGAACAGGACAGGCCCCAAGACCGATCCTTGAGGGACACCTGATGTCTCTTAAACACAATCTGAGGCCTTGCCATTCAGAACTACTCGTTGGCGGCGGTTCGACAAATAATTTTCAATCCACGTTATTACAGCTGTGTTTAAGCTTAACATTGTTAATTTATAGATAAGTAGTGGGTGTTACAGTGTCAAACGTCGTCCGAAAATCTAAAAATATACAGTCTATCTGCCCCCCGTCGTCAAATTCATATGAAAGCTCATGATAAAATTTTTTAAGTTGTGTAGTACAAGACAGACCTTTGCAGAACCCATGTTGTTCTTTTATCAATAAGTCGTTTCTTACCAAGTGTTTCATTATAGCTGTGTATAAGATAGTTTCGAAGATTTTCCATGAAATTGATGTTAGAGAAAGAGGTCTGTAATTCGAGACGTCCTTTCTTGATCCGCCTTTATGAACTTGGACAACATGAGCTATCTTCCAGTCATCGGGTAAAAAGCCTCTATCCAAATATTTTGAATAAATAAGACAGATATTGCGAAATCGGATGCGCACAGCTCTTTGGTAAACGGGGTGAAAGGCCTCCGGACCGCATGCCTTTGTTTCGTCTATATTCTGTAAAAGCGCTACTATTCCTCTTACACTTATTTCAACTGGTTGCGTTAATGGTGCACAACTTGTGCACTGTCGCGGACTACTATTATCCTTAGGCGAGAAAACAGATTGAAAGTAGTTATTAAAACGAGTTACTTTTACTGTGTCATCTGATTTGGCCTGATTATTACAAGTGATTTCACCTATTCCCGCTGAGTCTGACCCACACTCTCTTATGTAGTGCCAAAAATGTTTAGGTCTTTTCTTGATTTCAACATCTAGTCTTTTTAAAATATTGTTCTTTCGCACTTTTGGGTTTTAACTTGTGCTCTCGCGTTAGTTCAAGCAATCTTCCGAAGTGATCGTCACTCTTTGTTCTCTTAAATCTGAGATACGCGCTCTTTCGTTTTCTTATCATTCTGACAATACTGGACGTCACCCATGGCTAATTACGCTTTTTCAGCCTAGATGAGTCTATACTTGGCACGCGTGCATCCCCAAGTTCGAAAAGTTTCATCACAAATAAACGCCATAATTCGTGCACATCACACTCATCAAAAAAGCACTCAAAAACGGGCAAGTGATCTAGTAGTTTTTCGGAAATTTTAGTGAAGTCACCTCAGTCGTAAAAGAAGGCACGCCTATATTCACATTTCCTTTCTCTAATATACTCAGCTTTTCTATATGCAATGACCACATGATGATCACTGATGCCCGGAACAACATGGACAGCATTAACTGGATCCGGAGAGTTCGAAAAGAAAAGATCTAAAACATGTTTATCTCTAGTTGGTTTCTGAACATACTGTAATAAGCCAAAAGTATCTATGATGTTCTTCATTTCTTTATTCATGGCAGTACTTCTTGAGCTTACACAAATGGCATCGCACCAATGCAAATCCGGTAAACTGAAATCACCCGCGAGCAATAGAGATTGTTTAGAGACCTCGAAAATAATTTCATAAAGTGGTTGCAGCGTGCTCAGATTCGAATTGGGGTGGGCGGTAAAATGATCCGATAGCGTATGACGAGCTGTCATCTAAGGTGAGTGTACACCATATTGTTTCAGTTATGTAGAAATCGATGTCTTGTAACGATGATCTTAAAGAGGAATGTATCAGCGGAAAGACACCCCCGCCAAAGTGGGACCTGTCTTTAAGATAAGCAATGAATTCTTTGGGGAACACTTGGCTATCATAAATTTATGCATTTAACTATGATTCCTTACCAAAAACTATGTCTGCATTTACTGGCTCAAGTAGACTGGCAAACTCATCAATTTTATTTTCTATGCTTCTGCAGTTAATCACTAAGGCAACGAAGTCCCGTCGGAGGGTCTTTTTTATTAAACTGGGGCGTCATCGTCCCACGGCGGGAAGAACCACCTGTTTTTCTTTGTCCCACCTGAAAGCCTTTCCTTCAATGATAAGTTTATTGCAGTTTAATTTAATCTTACTTTTTTCTGCTCCTTGATGTTTTGCGTATTCCCACAATCGCTTCCGCACATTTCGCGTCTCTGATGAGTAATCTTGAACCACGCTATAGGACGAACCCTTAAACTTTTTCGCTCTACCCAAAACTTCCTGCTTTATTTTAAAGGAAGCGAAATTTACAATTATAGGTCGCCTATTTTCACCACTGTAACGACCGACACGGTGCGCCCTTTGCACAGTAGTCAGTTCAATTCCTACCTGTGACTGACAGAGGCTTTTGACTGGAGTCTCAGATTCTTCCCATGTTTCTAATTGTTTGTCGTCTTCAACACCAAAAAACAAGATTTTGCCGGCGACTTTGATTTTAAAGATCAGTATTTCTGCTCTGCAAATGTTTAACTTGTTGTTTTTGGTGTTCAATTTCATTTCCCTGTTTTATGACCAATTTATCGAGCGCTTCAATATGTCCACTAGCTTTATCGAGTTTACTGCTTATATCACGTATTATGGCGTCATGCTTCGCGATCATTGTATCAATCGTATTCAACTTAGCCATCACAGCTGCCTGACCGCTCTTTAAACTCTTGAGCAGTTACATCTCGCTTGTAGTGAGAGGACCAGGATTAAGCTCAATATCTCCGTAAAGTAGTAGTAGCAGTACCAGATACAACACCAGATTCACAGTCAAGCGAAAACGCTTGAGACGTACAGAGGCATGTACATGTTTACTACAACAAACAAAAGCACTTGGCGTGGGTGGAGCCGGCAACATGTGCAAAGGTTTACGTATAATATTAGGATAGCCAGAACCAACCTGCATGTGCAACAGTAGCGTAAGGTGCATGTCGGCCAGCGTGCCGGCTCCAAATCCCACGTAGCCAAAGCACCGCGGGTTTAAGTAGATTTCCACGTGGTCACATGACTACCGTTTCTCGAAGATTGGTGGCCCACTGTCGATGAAATCAGTGTTCGGCTGAAGCTTGGAAACGTTGATTACAGGTGATCCACTTTTGTCGCCGCTGTTCGTCGCGTTCCATCCATGTGCGGCCGGTGAAAATGGCTCGACGAAGTAAGGGAACGCCGCCACCTGACCGAGCACAGCCGATGTTGCGAGAATAAAAAAGACCTGCATGTGCAACAGTAGCGTAAGGTGCATGTCGGCCAGCATGCCGGCTTCAAATTGCCAGAAAATCTCGTATCGGGAAAAAGTGTTCAAAGGCAGTTTTCTCCGAAACCACCGAGAACCACCTGCCATCATCTACAGTTGGCTAGTTGCAAAGGAAGACTCCGCGGTGGCTCAGTAGCTATGTCACTCTGCTGCTGGCCCGAAAGGCGCTGATTTGATCCCGGCCGCGGTGGTAGAATTTCGATGGAGGCGATGTTCTAGAGGCCCATCTACAGTGCGATGTCAGTGCACGTTAAAGAACCCCAAGTGGTCTAAATTTCCGGAGCCCTTCACTACGGCATCCCTCATAGCCTGAGTCACTTTGGGACGTTAAGCACCCACAAACCATAAACCAATGGCCAAGGGGAGAGAGTTAAATCCCCTCTCCACTCGTAAGCGATAGGAGAGATAAGCCGGAAAGTGGTTACAACGGCAATATGGTGGGTGGTTGAAACGGAATCGCCGTGTAGGAGGCAAATGAGCTGACATGACGATCGGAGATATCAACACGGCGCGCGAGCTCCAGACGCCAACTTTAACTCCACTGGGCGGTGCCTGTGTATTTCACGTGGGAGCGAGATCTTCAGCGCGGGGCATACAAAGTGTCCAAAATGTGCGCCCTTCGTGGAAAGCGTCACTGAAAGATCGGACATCCTGCCCTCTAGCGAAAACAACTTGACGAATGCAAGTTAAGTGAGAGGAAAATTTCCTATCACATACCATTCGGAAGACCAAGTGTGCACGGGAGTCATGTACAAAAGTGTATACGAAGAAATTGTGTAGTAGTGTGCAAGTGTAAAGTAGTACGAAGAGCATTGAAAGTGCTATAATGCTGGATGGAAAGTAGTGCGTGTGATGTGCGGTGTCATGCAAATAGGACTGAAAGTACAATCCTGCGAATATTAGAAGGATTGGCGCAACGTGGCCCTGCTGGTTTTTTTAGCCCCAGCTCTCTTAATCAGCTTCATATCAGCTTATAATAACCAAGCTAAGCTGGCTAATCTCAGCTTCCGGCTGGCGGAGCAAGAAGCTCAAGCGTCCTTGTCATTTGACTGAGAGCTCGGCGTCTGTCACGGCTGTGTAGGAGCGGTGAGCTTGCAGCAAGCACCTAGAGACGAAGGCGGTGCTTGGCCTTATTAACAGTGACGCCAGCCGTCTTGTCACTTCAGCACACTGAATTAAAGGAATATTTTTTGGTGTCGCTGAAGTTTTCTCTATGTTAAAGCTTCAAAACCTTTACACAAAAACCCCAGTTATGAAAGCGTAATGATAAAGCAGAGTACTGTATTCAGTGCATTCGTAGCACCGGCACTGTATTTTTTGCGTTATACCACTCTGAGCTCTTTTCTCAGGTTGGAAGAAACATGTGTTCTGACTCGTGCTTGCGTTTGGGTCACTGATGGGGCAAGACTACGGCTCACGAACAGCAATTGCTAAAATGCGTGGTCTTCTCCTTTAACGTGTTTTTGCTGTGCATTATCAATAAAACAAACTATATGTAGAGTCTATCGATTGGAACAAATATTTAATTCAGCTTAACATGACTGCAACTTTGGATAGCATCTCATGCCCGCAATGTATATCGTTCACTCCGTTTGAATGAAACACAAACCGAACTAAATCTCATAAATGAGATGGCCGTATGTAAAAACAGCAAAAATAAATTATTCCAGCTGCGCCACCAATTTTTTCAAAGTATTAACACTGTTTCTAGCGGTATGGTACAAGTATCTATGAAGACATGACAGCTCTCGTCCAATGGCCGCTTGCGCAATTATCTGCTTAGTTTAACTGACCTGATGGCAGCGCAAAACACCCGCACAAACCCTGATCATGGCTGAAGCTTAGAAAGCACAGTTAACATTACAAGCTTTCAATGGCGGATTTCCTCAGGAAAGTTGGAAAAAAAATTAAACCAGTAAGCTTATTGGAGCAGCGGTAGTGAACTGTGAAGGCAAGAGATAACATGACTCATACACAATGAAGGTGTTTGGAAATTTATGCGAAGACAACCTGAGTGGGATCGCAGAGCTCAGATTGCTGTTTATGAGCAACTTGCTGAAAATCGTATGTGCAGAAAGGACATTATCTGATTCAAATGCACCCGCCGAGGTGGCTGAGTGGTTAGGGCGCTCGGCTACTTATCCGGAGTTCCCGGGTTCGAACCCGACCGCGGCGGCCGCGTTTCGATGGAGGCGAAACGCTAAGGCACCCGTGTGCTGTGCGATGTCAGTGCACGTTCAAGATCCCCAGGTGGTCGAAATTATCCCGGAGCCCTCCACTACGGCACCTCTTCCTTCCTTCCTTCTTTCACTCCCTTCTTTATCCCTTCCTTTACGGAGCGGTTCATGTGTCCGCCGATATGTGAGACAGATACTGCACCATTTCCTTTCCCCCCTAAAAAAAATTTTCTGACTGAAACGGTATGACTTCAGTGTCTTACAAGTTAAAACTTAGCTGAGTTGCAAGCCAGTGATTGGCAATGTTTAGCCCTTTCTGGCTAATAAACAAACTAGCCAGGAGTTTCGAATTTTTCATTCTATTATATCCGTCTGGCGGTGCGCAGACGGAGGGGGCGGGTCGGTAGTCATATCGCCGGTTCGGTCCGTCGTCTCGTTGGCTCGTCGGGTCGTCGGCATGTCGGCTCGAACCCGCGACCTCCACCAAAAGATGTTACGGGGATGTTACGGCGGTAAGTCTATATTGGCGGCTGCTCTGAGATGGCCAGCACTCAGCTCAGAACCGAGCGGAAGGAAGGAAGGAAGGCCTCAGACGTTGCTGGCACGTACCCCCTACGGGGGAGTGGCCAAGACACAGGCGGTTAATTACTGGATACAGGAAATTTTTGACGGGAAAAGCAGTGGAAATAGTATGTAGTCTGATAGATTGAAAGAGGGAAGGAAAGGGGTCCAGTTAATTTGGAGATCGAAGACGGGACAATTGCTTAATGTGCATAATAGTACACAATGCCTGTAATGTTGCAATGTCTTACTGACAGAGATCAGGAAAAAGAAATTAGAATGGGAGTCGCTGCGTTTCTTGAAGAAAATTTTGCACAGCAGAGCGCACACTCCTGTCGCTTCGTCCAAGCAAAGAAGCGCCAATGGAAAGAACAACCGCGGAAGACACAGGCAAGCCCAGTTGATGAAATGGAATTTGCAAAAGACGCTTCCTCAAATGAGAAAAGCGGCGGCAGAACAGCAGAACCGAGCGCCCAGCTACCAACTGTCAACGTCGTCGTCGTTCAGCGCACCGCCACTTCTTCGTTCATGATTCGTCCACTTGTAACAATATGTTCATACTATCTGCACAATGATATACTACAAAATGTGTGACAGTGATTCGAGGCTTCTGATACCCACGTGTGCCTATTGGAGAAAAGCATTTTCCTGAGCACTTGTGATTCGTAACGAAGCATTTTTAAAATGAGAATCTCTACTTCTCTCATGTTGAGCCTGAAGATCATCTGGCTCTTATACTTAACCTCTAATGGGAAGTGCGCCGCATGTCTAAAATCTCGCGTAGCAAGTGCTTCGGTCTTCATCTTCACCTTCGCCGCCACAGCTCTGCGCTTGGCAGTCACGTTCGCTTCTGCTCTGGCTGCCTGGCCGCTCCTCCTTGCCAGTTGTGGCACGTGATATGTCACCTGATTCGTTCTTGGGCTTGGCAGTCACGTCCGCCGCTCTGGACCCTCGCTCTTTAATTTGTGGCGCCTGATGCATCACATGATTTGCTCTCGCTGAAGTCTCGAAACAATAAAGCATAACCATAGCTAAACCTTGCTTAACAGTACATCACAGAGCTTTTCTCTGTGTATCCTGGCTGAGCTGAGTCTAACCACAGCCGTCTTTTTTTCCTCAATAGCAGGGAAGAATGCCTAGATTTGTTTATCAGAAATGTTGCAATGGCCATCACAAAGACTGGCGTTCTTTAGTGTAGCCTGAGCGACCATATGCCCGTTTTCTTCTGTCTCAAACGATACACAAAAATGAAAGGGCAGCGCCTTTTCTCCAGCCAAGTGATTACACCAAACCGTCTGGAAACGTTTCGCAGACAGATTCAGTTACTTGACTGGCGCAATCTATATGCCGCACAATGTGCCGAATCGGCATTTCAGGAATTTCTACGTATTTTCAGCACGTGTTACCAACAAAATTCTCCTCTGCGAACTAAACGCAAGCGATCTTCACACATTCGCAAACCGTGGATCATGGATGACCTCTTTCGCAAAATAAAGCTTAAAAACATGCTCTATAACAAGGTTGTCAAGTCGCGTAATATAACCGATCTACACATATTTAAACACTACAACAACCAGTTAACAAATGAGCTTCGGAAAGTCAAGACCACTTATGAATATGAATACTTCATGTCTTGTCATAATAATAGTCGCAAAACTTGGAAAAACTAAACATTATGCCAAATCGTGTGTCGTCGTCGCATGCAAGTATTGAGATTTTTAATGATGGTATTAGTATACCGGAAGAAATGCTTCCCGATAGTTTCAATAATTATTTTAATAGTGCAGCTGGTACACGTGTCAACAGTAATGCCGAAAAATATGTTCAGGTGAGGTGCTCTGACAGTATTTTCTGATCTCCTACTACTGAAACTGAGCTAGTCCATTTGTCTTCTTAGTTACGTAACACCACGTCGCGTGACATTGATGGCATACAGATTAGACCTGTAAAGCACGTGTTAGATATTATAGCACCTGTTTTAGCATATGTTTACAACCTCTGTCTAGCATATTGGGTATTTCCCGCAAAAATGCAGACAGCTAAAGTACTTGTACTGTTTAAAACAGGCAATAAAACTGTGATATATCTAGTTAAAGACCCATTTCTATACTTCCTGTATTTTCGAAAGGACTTGAAAAAAATAATATTTCGGCGTATAGCAGAATACCTTGAAAAATATACCCTGTTAACCGACTGTCGACATGCTTTCCAAAAGGGACGGTCAACCCTGCTCGCGTTACTGGCACCAAAGGAACTAATATTGAGAAACTTTGAAATAAGCTGCTCACGCTAGGGGCTCTTATCGACTTTAGTAAGGCGTTCGACTCTATTAACCACGAACTTTTGCTAAAGAAGCTAGAATACTATTGTATTCGTGGTATTACATTGGGCATAATCAAATGTATTTTTAATCAGCGGAATCAACTTGTTGAAATTAATGGTATCTGCTCCCAGTTCAAGCAACTAACAGTTGGAGTTCCCCAAAGAAGCATACTGGGCCCCCTCCTTTTCAATATTTACGTAAATGACCTTGTTCTTGTTGATAGTGAACCCAAATACATAATATATGCAGATGATGAAAAAATAGAGATGGTCACAAGATAATGGTTTAAAAAATTAACACGGACAAACTAAAGCTAATTTATTTCAACCAAATAATAAAGGTGTGAACCTAGAGACCGGCACTGTAAAAGGTTCTTCAAGAATTGAGCTCGTCCGGTCTGCGCAAACGTAAGGTGTGTTTTTTGACAGCCATATGTCATAGACCGATCACATAGACTTTCTTGGAGGGAAACTTGCACAAGTCGCTGGTGAACTCTTTAGTTTAAGATCGCTGCCAAGTAAGGTCAAACTTGTTTTATATAACGCTCTCTTAGTGAGTCACGTACACTACTGCTGCGTCGTGTGGAGTACAACGTCTGCTACAAACATAAATCGCTTATTTGTGCTCCAAAAAAACGTAATACGTAGTATTTGTAACGCGGATCCAGTAAAAGCTCATACTGCAACTCTTTTCAAACAGCTGAAATTACTCCCACTGCACTCTCTGTTAGATTTCAGGCTGTTGCTGTAGCCTACCGTAAAGACGAAAAACAAAGACAGTCACACATCACGTCCTTAACTCAATTAATTAGAAACAGAACAGAATACAACATACGGTCACCTGAATGCTGGTATGTGCCGCATCCTCGCACTAACTATGCTCTTCAAATGTTACACCATCGCTTACCACGCCAACTTTTTCACACGTAATAACATAGATGCTACTTGTCCTATCGCGTTTATATGAGTATTTCAGTGATTTTTAAGGATGCCTTTTTGCTTTCTTGATTTTTTGTGACTGCTTCTGATGCAGGCTGTTGTCGTTGTAAATCTCCTTCTGATGTTAGCCTTTATCATATTTTTTTTTCTTTCCTCGCAACGATAACTTGATAAATGGTTTCGATCATTGCTTTTGTTGCTCAGGTATACACTGAAGATTGCATAGCTTTTACCTTTGTTTTTGGTTTGTAATCTTTTCTAACATTGCATTTACGTTTGCTGGCATAATGTGTAAGTCAACATGTCTTTTTTGTTATACCTTTTGTTTATGTATTGTTTTTGTCAATTCCAAATCAGTGCCTGCTGCTGCTGCCAACAGACTGGGTTTAAGGCCCGTCAAGTTGCCGTGAGCAACTTTTTTCTTAAATCCCCCATAAATTGTATGTCTATGGAAATAAAGCAATCCTATTCAATAGTCTGCTGCAGAACATTCAATGCTCCTTGCACCACTGAAGCGTGCAGTTTACTTCAAGATCTGCTAGAGTGTTCGATTTTGCACACCGTAGCTGACAACACCACTCATCTTACGCATTTCCTTCTTCACCTGCTGAGACCTTCCCAAATGATTTTTATTGTCGCCGCCGTGGTGGCTGAGCTGCCGCAGTGGCTCATTGGTTATGGTGCTCGGCTGCAGAGCCGAAAGATATGGGCTTGATCCGGGTCGCGGTGGTCGAATTTTGATGCAGGCGAAATGATAGAGGGTCGTGTACTGCGCGAAGTCAGTGCGCATTAAAGAACCCCAGGTGGTGGAAATTATCCGGATCATTCCGCTACAGCGTACCTCATAGCCTGAGTCGCATTGGGACGTTAAACCCCTTAATCCAAACCAAACCGTTTATATGTCTTCACATTCGCTTTTGTGTCTCTCATACTGAACAGCACGTACGGTAATTAAGCCCACCGACAAGTGCGGAACTCTCCGAGCAGATCCTAAGAGCTCTCTCTGTTTCTGTTCTTTGTTGAAAGGACAAAAGTGCGGACCGTAATAAGTAACCTGGAATGCTGAAGCCAGTGTTAGAAAGTGTCCTTGCACCTATTTATATAGTAAAGAAACCCTCAATTAGTAAGGGAACTTTATTTTCCTAAGCGGTGATTGGATCGTCTCTTTTACTATTTCTTGTCTCCTCGAGCGACAGAGTCCGCGGGCTTGTTTCGGGGGTAATTAGTAAGAGGAAGCGTATAATGAAGCTGGAATTGTGAAGTCCATTGTCGAGACTGTAGCAGTCAAGGTACATGGTAGGATGTCCTAGTGAATTTAAGGTTACTGTAGTGTCTCGAGCTTTCTCCTATATTCTACAACGCATTTTACTGCAGTTAATTTAATGTTCCTTATTTTCTACGGGACGTCATTAGTGATGGTTGTGTTCGGCAGTCTTATCAAGGCTTGCTTTCAAGCTTAACAAGACAGTCGAATAGAATTCCTGTGTATTCAAAAGGTAGTGATACTACATTCTAAAATGATGATTTTATTTTACACGTTATGCTAACCTTACGGAAAGCCGTGGGCTGATGTAGGTGGCAAATTCATAGAAAATTGAGAAAAACATGTGAAAGTAAACGTACAGGAAGAAAACAACTTGGAAGTTGAATATATACTGGCGCAAATAATGTACTAATCATGAATTATAGATATCTTCTGAAGAAATACGTAACTCAACACAAATGAGGGATCAGAAAAAGTAATCCCCCTTGAACAACATGCACGATTCAAAACTCCCAGCGGCACATACTATAAAGGAAACACAGGTGTGAACATAGTTACATGATAATAAAACCTTTTCAAAAGGTTATGAGAAAGCTGATATTCAGGAACAGAGTGGAATAAAAAGCTTTTATAGATTGATTGAGATGCGCGTGAATGCACCGAGATGGCTAGAGTTTGGGCACCAAATGCATACCACTTACATGTCGTCCGGAGACTAAGAAATTCCTGAACACGGTGGTTTTACCATCTAAATCTGTAAACTTTCCCTTGCGGAATGATGGGGCCGTATGCACACTTGTAAGCTGAATGTACAAATTTGTCTCTGTCCCAGTTTTATACATGTACAGCAATAAAAAAATAGGGTATCATAACACCGAAGCGTTTCCAATTATTCCACGTAAGTAGACTGGAAAAGATAGGTAAATGACGTATGCCAACTATAAAGTCCCCCTCAAATACTTGGATCTGACCTAAACTTCAAATATTATTTGGGGACCTCACTCAACCTCAACCTCACAAATTGAGGTTGAGGTCTCCTCAGCCGCCCTCACCTCGCTTTTCCAGAGGTCAATGGCGACCTCACTCAACCTCACCTCAACCTCATGTTGCGAGGTTGAGATCGAATGCTGAACCTCAAAAAGGAAACCAACTAAAATTGAAATTTGAGTAGGTAATTAAAAATTTGCTCGCCGAGAATCCTGTGAGTGAAACAAGTTGATGTGAGTAAAGTACATTGGTATCGACAAGTTGTGGCATTAGAGGGTGTATAATTATTAGACATGTGGTATAATCTGACCGAAGGTGGCCGTTTTGATCCAGAGGTGTGTCATTTTGCTCGTTTCGATGTGTGACGCTCCAGTTTAGCCTAAACACCGAAAAGTGTCACAAAAGCAGCGAGCCCTGCAACATCGACATTTACATGCCACTTTTGCCTCCGGAGAGTGCATGCACTATCCAAAGTATATGCAAGAAGAAAAACCGGTATTCTGGCATTTCAGCTCGAAAAGTTTATTAATTCTTTGTGTACAACTACTACTCCTGATTCTCGTTAAGGTCGTTTCGGAGAGATATTTGATCAGACGTGTTATTACCTCTAAAGGGCGCAATCCTAAGCAAACACACAAATTTTCATAACTCACGCGGAAGCAATATTGACTAGTAAGCACCGACAGAAACGAGTTGTATTAATTTACATGTACTAGTAAGCGGCTTCGTTATTGTAAATTCAGTTGTTATTTTTTTATTAGTTATTACGCATGCCCATTTTTTTTAAATTACAGTTGTGAAAACAACTAGGCCACAGTGCCACATAGGGAAAATACTCGCGTTCTACATCAGCTCGCCCATCAAAATGCACCTAAGCGAAACCGCTCGTTCCTCTGCAATGTGTCTGAAACTACTACAAAACGCCTGAAGAAAACTGCACGGTGCTGCCCATCCTCTGCAGAGCTGCCCGCCAACCTAACTTATGCCATACGAGAGAGGTACAGGAAAAGAAAAGACGGACTCATGCTAACAAAAATCGCAAACTAAAAACAGGACAACTGCCGGACAAAGAAAGAGGACAACTGCTCGCGCATGAAGAGCACTCCACAACGTCACTTTGTAATATGTTCCATTCAATCATTTTTAGTGAAAAAATAAAATGCATGAATATATTTGTGCGATACTGACCACTAATTTTGTCCCCATGGGAAGCCTACAAACAAAATATGGCGGCTAAAAACGCACGTGGTAGTTTGAAATTTGAAACTATGTATGGATGTAGCATCACCAATATGATATTTTTTAAGCGTCTAATAATGAGTTCCAAATGCAAATGGTCGTTGAAAACTTGACGCTGTTTACGAAGCCATCGAATGTTACGAAGCCACTGAATAAGTCAACGCTTGTGCATTGGCCGTCTATTCCCGTCGCATGGTATTATCCATACAATCCTGTCATACCTTCCTTATACATTTGCATTGTCTTCCCACTGGTCTATTAAAGCAAAGCGCTTTAGGTATATTCATCCCATATAGCATGATGTTTCGCTGTTGTCGAGCTTCAGGATCATATACAGTTGTGCCTCGTTACTATAGACTTCATTATGAATACGCTGAATTATGGCAATTTTCGCAAATACCAAACTTTTTCAATATGTTTACGTCTGGTTTATATAAAACCTCGTAGTTGAGGCAACGTAGAGTGCAGTAAGGTAGCAAAACTAAAACCGCACAGCCGTGTTCATAATGCTTTCTCGTGTTTGACGGAGCATTTGTACTTATGCAAATCAGTAACCTCGTCTTCAGGGCAGCACACGGGTATTTTCTCTAGATCCCCTACTCTCATTTGCCAGAGGCTTACGCGATGCGTGCCCGATGAATTCTCTCACCAGGCAGGCACCCATCAGGGACGGAGGCAGAACAGTCTTGGAGACGAGGAACTTAGGTTTATGTACAACCAATATAAAAGTTTCAAACACAGAAATGATAGCCGTCACGCTGTTGGACTAAACGAGCAATTCCATCATCCAATGCCCGTTCGCTGCTGTCTCCTGAGCTGCGCTCCTTAGAAAAGCAAAAGGGAGAGAATAAACGCCTACATTTTTCTTTTCCGCGGCTAGGCAGGGAATTTTGATAGCGCTTTTAAACTCTACTACATGCATCCTCTGGAGAAGCGCTCTGATGATCGTCATTTCTTTGAAAAGTGTGACAGCACTTGCCCCCAAGTCATAATTATCAACAGCGCTGCAGGGCTGCCTGAGCGGCTCGGGTTGCTTGCGCTGCTAGCAGACCACGCCTCTGCAACTTCTAGCGGCTCATCAAAGGCGCCTGAGCTGATCGGTGGATAACTAACTGCAGCGCCTCCTTGCGGAGAACCGGCAAGAATGCACATGTCGCAGGTATTCAAAGGCACCAAGCTGTACCGTCGTTTCCTGGTCTGCTAATGCGGCATACAGCACGTTCCGGAGGTCGACGTGTCCAAGCAGACAATTTTCTGCAATGGCGAAGCAGTCCACAGACGATAGATTGATGGACTCGATCCTTGGGACGGCTGAGAATCACGATGGCTTACCTTTGAAGTAAGCAAGACGGTACTAATGCGCGCGGCGATCCTCTCGTGGTATTGAGCTCGCGGCTACGCAAACTCAGCGCCTCTTTGAGCCCGGGCATGGCCGCAGCGAGCACGGGGGTAGGCGGTCACCGGAAACGAGCAGAGCGCGAACACTTAAAGGAGTGGGCCTCTGGCACTACCGCAGCTAAAAGCAACTTGCGGGACTCAAAGGAAAAAGGAACGCAACAACTAGCCTCGAGCACGGCCGGTCTCCAGGGGAGCACAAGAGCGTGTGCTCCCCTCGAGACCAGCATTGCCCAGACAAAGCTGCAAGTCATTCTTTTTATTCATTTACAATACTGTAAGCTTATCGCAGGCTGCTACAGTTGGACCTAATGATGCACTTCGATGAAGTTTGTGCACTTGTTACTAATCTTTCTGACTGGCCAGAGCATCATGAATGTGTAGAAATTTCATTGCAAGCTGTCTAGTGAGGGTGATGCGATTCCAATCGCAAGCCTTCACTCCGTCATCGGAAGCCATCGCTCCAGGTTTAAACAGAGCTAAACCACAGCCATTTATGTGTGCTTGTGATAACTCGACGTATTCACAGTGTGGGAAACGGCGCCTCTTCTGGCAGACGCGCGTGAAGCCAGGAACACTGACAGCGCCTGGTCATTGTCAGTGCCGTGCCTTGCGTACGCTGGCCTTTCGCTTTCTTTTTCTTTATCTCAACGTGAGGCTTCATAGGCGGCATACCTTAGCTCTCGAGTGGCGCGGAAAGATATAAACGTCAGCTACGCTCTTCGCTTGAACTTGCAGAGTCTAACGGCGGCGCCGAGACGAATCTTCTTGGGGTGTGTGTTTTTGTTTCTGCTGGCTGACACCGTTTCGAAGAACCGAGGGCAAATGACTGTTCTGTTTTTGTAGCGATAGCTACATTACGCTAGCATTTCGAGCCTTCAGCGTGGCCACCCCGTGGCGGTGCCGTGGCCGGTCACGTGGTTGGTCACGTGGTGCGGAGCAGCTGCCGGCGGTGCGGCGAGTGGGCGAAACCGAGTGGGGCGGGAAGTGGAGAGGGAAAGAGAGGGAAGAGATTGAGTCCATGTCTAGGGACGAAGATGAAGAAGGATCGCCCAGCGAATCGGAGTGGCGAAAGACTGACTCCAATTCGACTGAGTGAGTTCCACTCGGCCAGCTGTAGCTGTCGCGTCAGTCCAGGTTTAACGAGAGCTGAACCACAGCAATTTGTGTGTGTGTGTGTGTGTGTGTGTGTTTGTGTGTGTGTGTGTGTGTGTGTTTGTGTGTGTGTGTGTGTGTGTGTGTGTGTGTGTGTGTGTGTGTGTGTGTGTGTGTGTGTGTGTGTGTGTGTGTGTGTGTGTGTGTGTGTGTGTGTGTGTGTGTGTGTGTGTGTGTGTGTGTGTGTGTGTGTGTGTGTGTGTGTGTGTGTGTGTGTGTGTGTGTGTGTGTGTGTGTGTGTGTGTGTGTGTGTGTGTGTGTGTGTGTGTGTGTGTGTGTGTGTGTGTGTGTGTGTGTGTGTGTGTGTGTGTGTGTGTGTGTGTGTGTGTGTGTGTGTGTGTGTGTGTGTGTGTGTGTGTGTGTGTGTGTGTGTGTGTGTGTGTGTGTGTGTGTGTGTGTGTGTGTGTGTGTGTGTGTGTTTGGTTTGGTTTGGTTTGGTTTGGTTTAATTGGGTTTATGGGGTTTAACGTCCCAAAGCGACCCAGGCTATGAGGGACGCCGTAGGGGAGGGCTCCGGAATGTTCGGCCACCTGGGGTTCTTTAACGTGCACTGACATCGCATAACACAAGGGCCTCTAGAATTTCACCTAGAATTCGACCGCCGCGGCCGGGATCGAACCCGCGTATTTCGGGTCAGCAGCCGAGTGCCATAACCACTGAGCCACCGCGGCGGCCCGTGTGTGTGTGTGCGTGTGTGTGCGTGTGTGCGTGCGTGCGTGTGTGTTTAGTTTTGCCTCGATTCGCCCGAGCATTCCGCTTTGCGGAGGGGAAGATGTGTCTTGTTACGATTTCGTTGTGCTTTTAAGAGCGTTATCTCTTACTCATCACGTTTCGAGAGTTCGTGTGGTCTGCTACCACTATTCATCACAGCGCCACGTGTGGCAGCAACTGCTCATTACGATTCGAGATTCCATGAGGTCTCCTACCATCCTGAAATCCACGCGCTATCTGTGGCTGCAACTACAAAACAGCGCATCTCGCATTGAGATTTGTAGCGCCACTTGCAATAGCATTGCAGAGGCAACAGCTGCCGCAGGCCAATGATGATGATCACGTCACGGTTCAATATGGTGGATAGAGGTGGAACAATGTAAGTGTGACATCGGGACGAAATGGTGGCATAGCTTCGAATTCGCGAATTCAAGACGGCGGCCATTAAAATTGGTTGTGCCCTCTCATCCCTTTCTGGCCCCCTCACCAGAATAAAATATCCTATATGGGTAGGAAAACTGTCCCGTTGCGGGACCTGTACACATGGATACTTTCGCGCCGCTATATATATAGTCCGACAACAACGGGCACCCGTCCGCGGACACTTGTGTACCGAATTTGGTAGGCAAGTAAAACCCCATGCTTTGTAGTATGGAAATAAAACCACAATACAATAATATGTAAACACTGCAAACTTACATTTACTAATTGAAGCGTTACCATATCGCACCGCAAGCCGAATTCTAGGCCCACTTTGAGCCCCCGTAACGAGGCGAATTCCGTTTGGGAAGTATTTTGAAGGGGTGCAACTCGACAATGGGTAGACGTGCATCATAATTTCTCTCATAGATGGCGCTAGGTTACGATGGTTCCGCTAGGCGTCGTGCGTGCACGCGTAGGCGAGCATGTTGCAAATCCACCCCGTTTCAAAGGGAATTAAATAACGTTTCTCGAGATGAGCGGCGCGTTCTTCGTCGCTTTCTTCATCCAGTACACCAAACACCTAACGCTCGTTACTCGAACGTCTTCCACACGGTGGCAGCCTTTTTGTTCTTTCGTGCTCTATCCCAGTCACGTGGGCATCGCTTGAAGTACTGTGCGCCCGCCTAAGTATACTGCCACAGGCAACTATTACGTCACGAGGCGGCCGGCCCAATCAGCGATGAGCAGCAGGATTAAAAGGAGATGTTGATGGGAATCTAGGGGTTCTCGCCACGAAGCTAACAACAACAGCTTTTGCCAGGAGGAGCTCTGGCGACTCCGGCGTTTTTTCTTCCTTTATTTTAAGAGCGCTAGCTCTTACTCATCCCGTTTCGAGATTTCGTGGGGTCTGCTACCACGCTGATATCACAGCGCCATCTGTGGCAGCAACTAGAAAACAGCACAACTCGCATTGAGATTTGCCGCGCCATCTAAGATAGCATTATAAAAACAACCACCTGCCATGTGCTAATGATAACGTCACGGTCCAATATGGTGGATAGAGGTGGAACTACTTTGGTAAGACGTCAAGGAACCAAACGGCTGCGTAGTTTTGGTTCTCAAATCTAAGATGGCGGCAGTTAAAATTAATTGTGCCCTCATATCCCTTTCTACCCTCACCCCCAAAACGAATAACCTATAAAGGGGAGGAAAACTCCTTTTGCAGGACCACTATATGTCTGTATATTCGTAGAGGAGGCGCAGGGAGCGCTCAGAGGAGCGTGCGCGCGCAGAGACGAAGATTAAGATTCGGGGCCGCCGGCGGTGTTCTTTTGGCTCTCTCCGACTCGGTGTGGTTTCCTTTGGGCGGGACCGTCGTCCCGTTTCATTTTGGTGGCAACGGTGGGATGGCGGCCACCCGCGCTCGGAAACAGGCTGCGGCAGCAGCCGAGGACGTCGGGCGCCCTCAGGCTGACGCGGCACACGGCGCGGCGGATGGCACCGCTGATCTCGGACATTCCGCCGGCCTCTCCCTTCCCCCGGTGCTGGAGGCCACCTTCGAGTGCCTCCATCGGCGAGTGGACCGGCTTTTCGAGCGGCTGGAGAAGGTGCAACGAAAGGATGGCGTCTGTGTCGATGAGGCAGCGCCGGACCAACCGGTTGGGACAATGGGAGAGCGGGGGGCATGGACTGAACTGGCTGCAGGTAGCGACGAGCGTGAGCGGAAGAGGATGGTGCGTCGGCCGGGAGGTGGAAGCGAGTTGAATGCATGTGACTGTTTCCCTGCCGCGCCCAGTTGTCCCGCAAACGTCCGAAGTATCGATGGAGCCTGCTTGAAGGTCGGCGTGGGGTCGGTTGTCCCGCGCCATGTGATGATTGTCTCCTCGCTCACAGGGGTGAACCTAGCCGGAGTGGGACGTTCTTCGGCGACTGCAGGCGCCTTCACTCAGCTCACAAACTTTTAAGTCAACGAACAGTTTGACCGCTTCCTTTCTCCGAGCCCACGTTGCGTCTCTCCAGGTAAACCTGGATCAAATGCTAATATCCCGTCTCCATCCGAAGAAGAATGGCGTGATCACAAGTTCTCAAATGTGTCCGTCCAGACTGTAGACATGGAAGCGACCTCGTCTGCCACGGTAAATCTAGAAGAGGGCAAGCCTAGAGATGCGCCTCCAGAAGCGAACACGGAGCATCAGGAGCAGATAGAAGAGGCGCAGGCCAACAGCGCTCTTGAACCCGAAAAACTGGCTAAGCTTGAGGCGAACGGCTTAATGGGACCACTGCCTGAAGGCGAGCAGGAGCCCTCACCGTTCTCGTATGTGGAAGAAGCACCTAGAAGCAGCTCGGCCATCTATATGGACAGTTTGATTTCAAACGGCACTTCAACACCTTCACCACGGGATGACGCCTACTACAAATCAAGCTATGTTCCTGAGAAGAACCTGAATCCAGAATGCCCTGTGGCTCGTCTGGAAGAGCTGGATGCCTTTTTCAAGGAATGAAGCCCCATCAAGGGAGCGCCGCAAGATGCACAGGAACAGCAGGAAGATCCTCCTAGCTGTGGGTCACCGTCGACTACTCCATCGGACGCCATCTCGAGGGGCACCAGCGCGGAGTCTGCGAGCCCACATGCTTCTTCATCGCAAGAGGCCTCGTCCCCGTCTAGAGGGGACGGCTTTCCTGATATCTCAGAACCCCGCTCGCCCCCTAGCCAAAGACCTGCAGGTGCCAGACAATACGTTTCTCACGAGCTTTGAGATCCTCATCAACTTCGCCGAGGACACGAGCACGCTGAAAGAACACTTGTACGGCTTGGTGGTCGACTGCAAAGCAAAGCAGGAGATCGATGCCACAAGCACTGCTGGAAAGGCGTTCTGCCCAAACGGTGCCGGCGTTGACGGCGCCAAGAACGCCTTCGAAAAACATGCCAGGTCCTCTCCGACTAAGTCGACTGTTTCAGTGCTGCAGCCTTCCGACATTTTTCGCCCCGCCTCGCTGCGCTGCCGTGGGCTGGCATCACTTGAGGCTGCCGTACTTTCCGGCTGGCCTCCCTGGACTCGAACAACCTAGACCGTCGCACTGCATCGCACTACACTTTCATCTCTTTCTTTTTCCACAGTTACTTAAAGCCTAACAGTGCTAATAGGTAATCATTACCGATTTGGTATCTGAAGATAAGCAGTTCTTCCTCCCGTGCTAGAGTTTTTCCAACGCTTGCTCTTTTTTTTGCATGGATGGCAATTTTGTGCTTTGAATACCCTGCTTCTATTTTAGCTAATGTTTAGTTGTCTCATGATGAAAAGCCAGCATTTTTTGCTAGATTGTTGAGCAATCTGCAGCAAGTCAAATTTTACTGGTTTCTCAATAGTGATGTCATAATTGAGAATCAAAAACAGGATCAGACCGAGGACCAAACCGAGCGGCAAGACCGACTCGATGCAGAAAGCTGTAATGTATAGTCGTGAGCAAAAACGGTATACAACACGCAGCCGGTGGCGGAGATCGGGATGGATGGATGGATGGATGGATGGATGGATGGATGGATGGATGGATGGATGGATGGATGGATGGATGGATGGATGGATGGATGGATGGATGGATGGATGGATGGATGGATGGATGAACGGACGGACGGACGGACGGACGGACGGACGGACGGACGGACGGACGGACGGACGGACGGACGGACGGATGGATGGATGGATGGATGGATGGATGGATGGATGGATGGATGGATGGATGATGGATGGATGGATGGATGGATGGATGGATGGATGGATGATGGATGGATGGATGATGGATGGATGGATGGATGGATGGATGGATGGATGGATGGATGGATGGATGGATGGATGGATGGATGGATGGATGGATGGATGGATGGATGGATGGATGGATGGATGGATGGATGGATGGATGGATGGATGGATGGATGGATGGATGGATGGATGGATGGATCGGCGGCTTCGGTGATGGTTGCGTTACTTTTCCCGTTTCAGTGACTGTAGTTTTCTTGAGCTCCGCCACTGGCTGCGTGTTGTTTACCACTTTTGCTCACGACTGTACATTGTCCGCGCTATCGCTCTGATATCTATAAGAGACCTCGTATCACTCCTGCAGTAGCGGTGCAGCTGTCAAGCGATGCACTACTGCCCTTCTTTGGCAGATGCTGCAATCAGTGGGATTTGCGTTTCTTGGGCTAGGCTGAGACTCATGTTGCTCTTTCCGTACAGCCTCTGGGAATAAATTCAGCTGCCACCAGAAACAGAGGGCAAGTTGCGCACCACCCGGTGGGCATGTGAGCAGCCTGCCACAAAGCAGTCTTCAGACAGACAAACACACAATGGTTTAACGTGAGGAATAGCCAATATAAGTGCTCGAAGACTAATAAAATCAAACAAAACAATGCTCTCGCATTCAGAGCAAGTAAGTAGCCTTAAGTTCCCTCTAATTTTTTTCATAGCCACCGAAGTAACTGTGTAGTTTAATGAAGTAAGACTTCTTCTACTTAACTGAAATATTTAATTCCGCTCGTAAATCACGCGATGACGTATTTCCTTCTAGCAGAGTGCTCAGTAAAGTATGTCTGTACGTGCTCTCTGCGACTGAAGTCTTCAGGACGCATAACCGGGAACAAAAGCCGATAGATCTCTTATAACTCGTTGATCAAAGCAAAACTTGCGGTGGTGACATCGAGAATCATGCACTCCAAAGTGGCACAGTGAAAGCGGATGTTCGTTGGCAAGCATGATACATATGCGCCTAGATGGCCTTTCCCGCGTCCTGGAAAGTTTTGTTTTCGACAGTACGTTTTTAAATCAGTTCATAAGCACCTTTAACGAAAACTGATAGATATAAAACAACCAACATTGTGCAGAGCTTGTCTGAAATATGTGATGCCCTTGCAAATGGGACAGATTCACTGCCATCATGAAAATAAAAGCCGAAGCTAGGCATAAGTTTGATCTGCCTCCACCTCAACACCTATTAAGAGAAAGGCTTCTATAGTTTATAGTTTAGTTGGATCTAATTTATCGTTTATTGCCAGCCGCCGCGGTGGCTGAGTGGTTATGGCGCTCGGCTGCTGGCCCGAAAGACGCGGGTTCGAACCAGGCCGCGGCGGTCGAATTTCGATGCAGGCGAAATTCTAGAGGCCCGTGTAGTGTGCGATGTCAGTGCACGTTAAAGAACCCCAAGTGGTCGAAATTTCTGGAGCCCTTCACTACGGCATCCCTCATAGCCTTAGTCGCTTTGGGACGTTAAACCCCCTTAAACCCTATAATTTATTGCCGGTGAAGATAAGAATATTTGTTTATTTTACGTCAGCTGTAAAGCTACTTTTGTTTATAACCAGCATTAAAAAGTAACAGCGAAAATTATCTTACGTTTAGATGTATCTCAGCAAAAAACTGGAGGACGCCTAAGTTTCGCCTTTAAGAGTGGAACGCGACAGCGTTTTGCAGCGCCGCCACGGTATTACTCATGTACGGATCTGTACACAAAGTCACAAAGTAGAAGTATTCACTAGGTCCACCTTCAGTTCAAACCAACGAGCCTTCGTAGCGTGGGAGTTTTCTTTAATCTACACACTGGGACATTACCGGCTAAAACATGGATAGTGAAGAAGGGCAGTTTTGTTTCTGCGGCTAACTGTCGCCTTTGTGATGCTCCTGATAAGATTGAGCAGTGTTTAATCAATTGTAAAGATGCAATACTCTTCTGGGACATTATGGAACATTCAGTGAGAAATCGACTTAATTTGACACCGCTATGTGTACGATTTATCACGGCACTATTATTTGTTGATGAACCCTTATATATTATATTTAATTGGATTACACAGCCTGTGGAAAAGAAGCATGGTGAATCGGCATTTTGAATATATTTTTTCTGCTAAAAACTGTTCCTGCAGAATGATTGTGCACCAAGAAAAATTGTATGCCAAGAACGAGTTTGAACAGGGGTGGCACTCAATCTTAGTGATGTGGGGTTCACTGCCTTTTTCTAGTTCTTCGTTGCCTTGATGTACCGTGTAATGACGTATTAGCTATGTGCTCTAAATTGACTTCTTTTTCGTGCTTCGTTGCTTATGTGTGTACGTTTTCTACTGTTTTCTCAATGTTTGTAGATAGGTCATGTACAGAAAACATCGCATCATTGTAGCAAATACCATGTTGAGAAAAAAAAATTCGTGGCGTACTCTGCGCGTGCTCGCCTCGCTATCTGGAAGACCTGGTTCCGATTCACTGTATCTCCATAACATTTTTTTTTACTTTGATGTCCTCGCGTTACAGCGCCGACAACGCCAACAAAGTTGGCGCCGGCTTTTATGCGGCACGAGCTTCTTGACGCTGTGGCGTTAAAAATAACATTCTTCAAGCCGTCAATTCAGACCGTGTGGTAGATGCGCCATTTACACGGCCTATCATAAATTTGTATGTTTTCTTTCAGCTTGACTGGCTATTTTTGATATATGTTTTGTAATCGCTCGCCAGAGGCTAATTTAACTTAAAACTTATTTGGTTGTTCAACCCCGTAGTAGCGAATGGATACGCGATCAATAACTACTACTACTTTGCTTTACGTGGTGCAAGCTAAGAAAGAAAGTCGTCGCAGTCTCATAAGAATAACCTCAATTAAACCCACGGCGAAAAGCCGCACAATGGTTGTGCATATACGTCTTCTTTGACCAATAACTTTTCATAGGCGCATGCATGCCCCCTATGAAAGCCCGAAAGAAGGTTTGTTCTAGAGCGGCCTCAGTGGCAGATTATATGGATGCGGTGAAGCGTACGAAAGACAGGATATATTTTTCTATCTTATTCAGGTCGCTTTCAGTTTCTTGTTGCCAGGAGCAAGGGTAAGTCTTGTACCCAACCCCATGGCTTAGTATGGAAACTCACTGTCTGCGCATAGAAACAAAGGAAACGCAAACTCGTGATGTTCCTGCACGGCATCACCACGGAAGCAATGGCGTGTGCATCGAGCCTTCATATTGAGCAGACCGATGCCTCGATGTCACAAATAGAAGCCGCATTACCATCCACAGTACGTGAATGCCATGCCCCCACGCACTGAAGCTGTCTTGCTGAGTGTGCGAGTCACGGCATACCATAAAAGCGAAGCATAGGAGCCGCCTTCTGGGCATTCGAGATGTTGTTGCACTTGCTTTTATAATTGTTGCGACTGAGTTCAAAATATGTAAGCAAACCGGATGCGTGGAACCCATTTCGAGACGTTGAAAAGGGTGTCTATCTGTGTTGCTGAGGTCGTGGTTACATTCAAGGAAGTTTCCTGTCTTCAGAGGGTTAGTAGTTCAGACCATACGGTTCTGCATCGTAGCAAAAACTACTAGGCATGAAAAGCATCTGTACTTCCTTCAAACAGTAAAGGCAGGTAGTTCACCTGGTGTCTTTTAGAAAAGGAGATTCCTTTTCTAAATACTTGCTCTGCTGCAACAACCACCGAACGCTGCAGCTTCTCTCAACAATGGACAGACCGCATTTTCCGAGAAGCGACCAAGACCACCCAATCCCGCATCGGAACTCATTGACGAAGGACGGGGACTATAATTGGAGTTTGTTTTGCGCGCGCTTTGCATGCTATTCGCACCTATCAATGAAAGAGCACACAATTCTTTTTCGGCAACTGCATTTGAATCCACAACCGTATGCGCGCGCGCGCGCGCGTGTGTCGTGCGTGCGTGCGTGCGTGCGTGTGCGTGTGCGTGCGTGCGTGCGTGCGTGCGTGCGTGTGCGTGTGTGTGTGTGTGTGTGTGTGTGTGTGTGTGTGTGTGTGTGTGTGTGTGTGTGTGTGTGTGTGTGTGTGTGTGTGTGTGTGTGTGTGTGTGTGTGTGTGTGTGTGTGTGTGTGTGTGTGTGCGTGCGCGCGCGTGCGTGCGTGCGTGCGTGCGTGCTGTGTGTGTGTGTGTGTGTGTGTGTGTGTGTGTGTGTGTGTGTGTGTGTGTGTGTGTGTGTGTGTGTGTGTGTGTGTGTGTGTGTGTGTGTGTGTGTGTGTGTGTGTGTGTGTGTGTGTGTGTGTGTGTGTGTGTGTGTCGTAGCAGCCACGCTCACTCATTGGGGTAAAATATTACGAATAAGAAGAATGCAACCCTGGGGTGTGAAACTCGTTTACAGCCTGAACGCTTGGCTTAACCGTTGTTGCGGAATTGTTGAAATCCGATCTCCCTCGATAGCTTGCAGAATAGTTCATTTTTAGCTGGATCACAGCTATGTTTGGACCAGTATCACCTCGCGACATGTCACAAAAGTTCACGGTTGCGGAATTCGTTCAAATCCGATCTCCCTCGATAGCTTGCAGAATCCTGTTCATTTTTAGCTGGATCACAGTTATGTTTGGACCAGTATCACCTCGCGACATGTCGCAAAAGTTCACGGTTGCGGAATTCGTTCAAATCCGATCTCCCTCGATAGCTTGCAGAATAGTTCATTTTTAGCTGGATCACAGCTAAGTTTGGACCAGTATCACCTCGCGACATGTCGCAAAAGTTCACGGTTGCGGAATTCGTTCAAATCCGATCTCCCTCGATAGCTTGCAGAATCCTGTTCATTTTTAGCTGGATCACAGCTATGTTTGGACCAGTATCACCTCGCGATATGTCGCAAAAGTTGTAATATTTCACTTTCTATGTAAGAAGAGCATTTTGCTTAGTTTTCAGCAGAACGAAACATTGCGTACAAATCTTAACTATGATTTGAAAGATACTAAAAAGCGCGTCCACATAACCGGTGATAGGTACTGAAACATTTTTATTTAGTGACTCTAAGTGGTAATATATGCTTGAGTTTTCGACTTTTGCTTTTTTGGTATTTTAATGCTTTTTTGGCAATGGCGAATCAACTACCACTGTTTGAAAGCATTGCCGCTGCTATAACAATTCCTGCATGTAAAATGGGTTAGCCGAATGATGGCGTCTTATGAATGATAGATGAAATTAGAAACCGGCTTGTGACCTATAGCACTACCTCTCTGCAATCTACCATGTGCTACCTAAAGTGGCGAGCAATTTCTTGCTGCGCAGTTTTAACCTCTATTGCTGCAGGGTGCATCATCTTTACGAAATGTATATCAGCGCGTGTGCGCAACGCGAAGCATACCCGGTCTTTGTACTATGAGTGGAATATTTTTAGGGATAAAGTTTTCGGTACATTTATGGTTTTAAAGTTAAGGCAGTTGTGAACGCATGTCCACTTCCTCTGATTCGCCTTAAGCACGAGGCCACAGTAGACGATAAATTGGATAATAAATGCCTTTGTTTTCCGCCGTTCGCGCACATTCCGGTTTGAGAACACATAAATTACCATATAAGCAATACACACAACAGGATTGTTTCTCGAGTCTAGAGCAAAAAAAAATTGAAAATCTTTCTTTAGGAAAGGAAATGACGCAGTAACTATCTCACACATATCGTTGGACGCCCGAAAAACACCGTAAGGAAAGGTGTAAAGGAGAGAGTGATAGAAGAAAGGAAGAAAGAAGTGCCGTAGTGGGGTCTCCAGAATAATTTCGACCCCCTGGTGATCTTCAACGCGCACTCACATCGCACAGCACACGGGCACCTTTTGCATTTCACCTCCAAAGAAACCCGGCCGCCGTGGTCGGGTTCGAGCCCGGGCACTCCGGCTCAGTAGACGAGCACCTTAACCATGCACTTAGCCACCGCAGCGGGTCCGGTCTAGAAGACCACGTCACGATTGTTGAGACAAGTTTAGGCGCGGTAGGTCAGTCTTACAGAATACAAAGTTTTTTTAGCGCTTACTCGCTAAGAGCGACACAGTTATGACAGCATTTTTGCGGTCTTCATTTTAACCATCGACCAATAACAACAGGCGAAGTGACGCTTCGCTTTCGGTAACCACGGTTTAGCGCCGCTTTCAGTCTGGCCGTGTAACGACAAAGATGTTGCGCCACTTCGCACGCTCACGATCGCAGTTTCCGAATGCGGACGCAGCAAAAATAACAGCCAAAAATAACCACAAACGCGTTGTCATGCTGCGTCATTCTTCGGCATCGGCAATAGTCTGCTAGTGTGGCTTTATGGGCATGTTTATAGCGTTACCGTCGGGATTTCATAACCTAAGACCAACGCCGCCAGGGGCAGAGACCAATCGCGGGGGACAAAAATAAAGAAAAGAATGACTGACGGTTTAGCATTGCTAACCACGAAATACCGTGTGAAAGCATTTTTTTTTCTAGATGGACACCATCGCCACGTACCTGAAAGCGCGATTGAGGTCTCACTGACCCAGAGAGACAGTTACGCGCGTCTTCAACTTTTGATCGTGAAGGCCATTTTACCCAATGTACGCCGGGGGCATATGCTCCTGTGCCGTGTCCCTGCAGCAATGCTGTCAACTCCAACGCGGTTTGCTCTCGTGCCTTGTTTCTATAACAACGCTGTCCACATCAACGCATGCAACGCATATTTCTCTGTCACTTGCGCCACGTAGCGCAATGCGGAAATACTGGTTTCGTGGCAGTATTATTTGAAGTAGAAGTCGATGTGCAATGCACAGCGCGAGAGTGTGTTACAGTTTAACACGAGTCGTGCTCAGTTGCGGCTATTTGCGTTCAATAAAGAGAAAAAAATGGCGGCGAAAGCCTAGTGCTCTCGCGCAGTGGACTGCGAAGCTTCTCTATTCTCGCCGCCGCGGGTTGCAATCCGAGTCGCGGATATTTCATTATTTCATTTAATAATACCCTCAGGGCCGTTTGGCATTACAGAGGGGAGTGATTAAAAAGATAACACATAAAAAAACAAGCAGCGCAAGAAAAAAAATAAAAAATAAAAGTTTTTAGGCTCTTAATTGTACAATGTTAGCTAGTGCATTTTTAAAATGATGATGGTCTTCAATGGCGTTGATAAGTCCGGAAGGCGGTTCCGATCCTGTGATGTGCGAGGAATAAAACTGTGGGAACAGGCATTAGTGCGGCAAGAAATGATACAAACTTTGTGAGACTGGTCAGCGCGGGCAGAACTATTTATTTAATTTATTTTTATTTATTTATTGCTCTTGGCCCAAAACAAGAAACACAGCAAGGAGGCAAACATTGCAGGATCTTGCTCGGGGTTTACCCATCTGAATAGTGCTTTCCCGCCAAAACAATCCAAACGTTACGAAATGCGCCGCCCCCCTCCCTGTTCATGTAACGCAATGTGAGCGCCGGCGATCTCCCCTTGCCACCATGCATTGGGATAGCTGAAGAGACGGAAATGTTAATTGATGTAATCGTACAAACTCATTGAACCACTCATGCTCGTATTTTTTATTGTTCGCTGACATAAGATTATGTGATAATTAAATAGATATACAAAAACACGTGGTATGCGGGATTATTCAAAGTAAATTCAGTACATATTTACACTATAGAAATTTTTCTGGGAGAATAACCATAGCACCTTTCGTCAGGCCAGAAGAGGGAGGGTGGGGACGTAATTGGACGACTTCTGAACAGCAGTGAAACGCCTTTTCCATTTTATGACGTGTGAAGTTGATCCACCTGCGTTGTGGATTAAGCTGTGGGCTGCGATAACCAGGGCACCGCACAGTATGACTGAATGCCTATCGTAGATTGAGTACGCCGTTATTGATGTTTCTGCTTAATAGTGCTGTGAGGATTACTGAGTCTCCATCGGGAGAGCGACAGTCTGCGCCAGCCACGTTACCAAAAGGATAGTAAGGCACTCACTGTCACTGACCCGGTAGTTGCTCACATTTGCTTGCATGAAGTACCTGGCGCCTTCAGGGTGGAGCACAGACATTGCCGTTTGTGTGCCCGACTTAAGGCCGATTGCGAGGGAATGAGAAGAGCCTAAATCTTTATAGCTCACAGCGTCCTTAATAAACAGATACACGTGAATCCTACTCGAAATCAAGAGGAAGAAATGGGCTTGGGCAGGGCATGTAATGCGATCGCAACATAACCGCTGGTTCTTAATGGTAACGGAGTGGATTCCGAGAGAAGGCAAGCGTAGCAGAGGGTGGCAGAAATTAGGTGGGCGGATGAGATACGGAAGTTTGCAGGCATACGCTGGACGCAGCTGGCAAAAGACAGAGTCAATTGGAGAGACATGGGAGAGGCCTTTACCCCGTAGTGGGCGTAGTCAGGCTGATGATGATGTTGACATGTGAAATTCTTGCAACGAACGTTCGAATGGGGGTTTTTCTGACAATAATCTAGCCCAATCCGAGAAAATTAACCTTTCAAATGCTCCTTTGACAAAAAAAATCTGAAGAACATCTTTGTAGCATATTTTTCAGTTATGTGGTTTTCAAAATTGCAATCAAGATCATGTTTTTATTGAACAGTTCGATTGTAATGTGCCAATATATAATTTAGATTGAGGTTCCAAATCACAAAGCTGAAGCTGATAAATGCTGTAATCTGAGATTTCTTTTTCTTCGCATCGAGTGAGGATCGACATTGACGAAACGCTTGCAGTTTTCTTAAATAGATTAAATATCGACGGTGGCCAGAGTGTGCATCTTAACATGGCCAATATGCGAGATATCACCACGCTGACCATTCTTCACGCTCTTTCAACTTCTTTCGTCTGCTGTAAAGACAAAAGGGTATCCCGCGGAGTTTGGCGGAGAGCAAGCAATTTCGGGGCGATCAATGCAATACGACTACATACAATAGTTTTTCCTCATTAAACGTAACAGCAGTCCTAATTCTCCCATACCTTGTACGCTGGCGTAATTATCCTGCTTGAGAGAAAATGAAAACATCGACAATAAATGATTTAATATGCAACAAAACTGTCTTCCAAACGTGAAGACTGGTGTTCTTGACAGGAGAAATGGCATAGACTAGTTGGTGATCGAACATCCTGAGGAGACGGAACCAGCCGGAAGTGGCAGCCGCTTAAGCCGGTGCTCGCGTGTGCCACCTCTCATCGGTCATGCCTTTCTCTCGGCGCTGTTAGTGCGTCAGAACTGCTGTTAGCGTGACTAGTGCTGCCCCTAGCAATCTTAGATATCGCCAGAGCTGTGTCTACGTTAGTCACGAAGATTCGGAACAGGTACAAGATTGGTAACGAGCTGCAACTCCGGAAGAGTGATGTTATTTTTTTCACACGAGAAATAAAAAGTAACGCGCAATCCCCGACTGCTTCCGACGATGTTTCACTTCCCCAAGAAGAATGTCCATGGTTACACTTGAAATGTAAATCGTGTGGGTAACATTTTTCAAGCGCTTCGTATAAGATACTTTTATTTACGCGTGAAGATGTCCACTGCAGTGAAAATTATGAGATTTCTGAAATACAGCAGAACTTTCGAGCTTCTGTAGGCTCAGCAGTGTGATCCTGAGTGTTGGTTGCACTGTTGCATGTTCTGATAAGTGCCCAGAAATGATTTACCGCTTGTTTAATTGAAGGCAAATCCGCACGCTGTTATTAACCACTACAGTAACATTCGCAATGTGCGAATAGTACTGCAGTTTCCAAAATGATTCGTTTGAGAGCAGAGTATATAGCTTTACTTCACAATTGAATACGAATAGTGTTGATTAAAACCGAATTGAATATTGATAGTATAGAACGAAATGCGAATTGGATATGCTTACGAGTATGCGCTACTTGTGCGAATCTTTGTACAAAAATAAAAACTGTGCAACAATGAAGCGCTAGAAGTGGCGCAGGCGTACAGCTCTGCAACTTAAGGAGTTGATGCAATGTTGTCAAAACACGAAATACTGTTCTCCACTGATAAGTACACGTAACAAAAAGCCAGTATATTAACTTCTTAACCGTCACATTACGCGTGCGTACTGAACAGAGAAATTCCCCTTTGCTGCTGACGATGACAGAAGATTACCTTGCGCCACATCTGAGTAGATCAAATCTGCGACAAATACGCATAAGAAACTGGCCTCTGATATCCGGCTTGAAAGCAGGGTTTGCTAAACCTTCCTGAAGCATGCCATGTCGCCCAGTCTTGGAGAACACTCTTGAGGATTATAAACATCACGGATATAATGGATCGCGTCGTTGCGCTGAACCCCTCACGCCGCGCTGGCCGAAAGTGGTATAGCATGTTCTGCGGCATCGGAGTGGGCCGTGGTTTCGAAGCAGTCATCGAAGAAAACTACGGCGCCCCTTATTCGGGCTTTGGGACCATTGTTCGAAAGCAAGTCCAGCTTTCTCGGGGAAAAATTTTGAAAATTGGAAAATTTTTACGACACAAGAAAATTTTGAAGGTAATGGTCTATTATTCTGATATGTAGCAAAATCTATCCTTTAAAGTGTTTCGAGCGATCGCATCGAACACTCAGAACTGCCATATAAAACCGATGGGGAACGCTTTTGACGATAACAAGAACATGAATCGAAAAAAAAAATACATGACTGCCGTCGGGTCATCTGCGGATACATTGATTGTTGTAGGGAAATATTGCATCATATGAAAAAATTGCGTTCATAAACTGTTTGCCGCTCAAAAGTGCTTTTGTCGAGAATTTCTCGGTATACTGGGATGAATCGAGTACGAGGATATTCCATTCGCTATTAAAAAATTTCTAACATTGTATTCGCACACTCCTTAAAACATACGGTCGCACTAACTCCCACCTTTGTGTTAGTTTCAGAAGAGGAGGAGACTGCTTCTGATTTCGCCATACTCATCCCTAAATAGTTAGATAGCAGCACAGGTTCCAAAGGTAGCTGAGAGAACCTTTGAAACTATTTTCCATCTACAGCTCCCACTCCTGCGATGCCGCTTCCTAGCGTAGTGGCAAAATATTGCAGTGCTGGGTCTCAGGGGGGTAATGAAGTGAAATGAGGTGTTGTTCTATGGGTCCTAAAATGCTCATAGTGCTGATGTGCAGAAATACTCTTCTTAAATAGATGTAAGAACCCGCACCTGTGATTCAGGGGCAGACTTAAAAAAAAAACAAGATGACTTTGCGTGTTTATCCTGGCGAGTCTTTAGGCACGAAACTTGTTGAACGTGCGCACGCTGAAATTTTTTTGCAGACTTGCAGACCAGGTACTTGGTGAAATCAAACCTGGAGTGCGATAGAGAAAGAAGCAGGTACATTTGAAAGCAAGAAAATACCAGCAGCCGGAGAACTGGCCTAATCAGTGCCATTTGTATTGGCGTCGATGACCGGCGAATTCTCCAGAGTTTGGTTAGCTGTGCCAGTAACAGATAGGATGTTTTCAGGGCTGAAGAAAAGGTTGCTCTCTGCGTATATAATCTAGGTCGCTTTGTCATTTAAGTTAAGAATATAATTTGCAGATATGATGAAGAGCAAGGATCCGAAGAGATTACCATGGCGCACACCTTTTTTATAGCTTGTATTCCACAGCAGCAGCAACAAATTTGTACATATTGGGATCTGGAGCCCAGGTACAAAATGATAAGTGTTAGGTGTACACTGCGAATGGCGTTGTTCCAATTTAGCAAAAAGTATTCGGTGGTTAATGTTGTCAAGTACTTTAGTAAAATCGACAAATTCCAAGCGCTGATAAAGTATTTTGAAACAGCTTAGTTTGCATTCGTTCTGCGCAAGAATAACACGTTTTGTCGATTTATAGGTGTTGAATCCTTGCTTGTAAATGACTACTACTGACTACAGGACAAACGCCTGTTTGAGGAGCGAGGTTATAAAAGTGTGCCAAACAGCGCACTATTTCGGGAAGGATGTACTTAATAGGCCTGCTTTGTACGTTATTAGCGTCAAGGCTATGTGTGTTTTGTAAACTGTTATAAAAGAAATATACCTCGCGTTCGACGGCTGGCTCCTAAAGCAGTGATTCTTACTTTTTTGCACCCAGGAAACGGCATACATTTGCGGGAACATTGGAACTGTCGATAGCATCTGATTCAGCAAAATACTCATTTAAAACGCTTATTTAAAGCCAAGCTTATCCCTGAAATAACACACCCATCGATTTTGAGACTTGTTTTTCTTGGTTGCGTGGTCTTTTTTTTTTAAGGTATTTACCAGCCTACATTTTTCTTTCGGATTTATTGAAGAGCGATTACTAAAAAGATTTGCATAGTAATAATTTCTCGCTGTCTAAATTTCTCTATTCACTTTATTACAGAGTGATTTGTAGCGCACAAGAAAGTCGCTACTTTTTGTTTTGGTGAAATCTGCATAAAGCTTGTACTTTCTACTAACAAGACGAACAAGATGTGTTATAAAATGTTTACGTAAAACTTTATTTCGCATGCGCTTTCTCCAGCCGTAAATATTCCACTGCCTTTAACTAATTTTGGCCTTAATCTTTCAGCTTTGCATGTCACTTTGAGTTGATTTGTATTGCGTGCGAAGCATTACATGTTTTTATATTTTGTTTTCCTTTAGGAAACTCAATGCGTCGAATCTTCACGTTTATCGGACCTTTTGCTGGCACGTAACGACCTCAAGGGATTGTATTACATCAGTGATTAGTCGACATGCGCTGAAGGCTGTTGCGGTCACTCTCTTCATCCTTTCGTAACGTCCTTACATAAGGCTTCTGTGGAAGCACGGTAACGAGTAAATTTAAGTGCGCAGCAACTAAGGCAAGTGCACTATATGGAGGGATGGCGTGAAGGCCTGATGAAAAGCGCATAAAAATCTCTCCGCTGAAGTTTTTCACGTCAAAATTACTGCAACACTTGCCTAGTCGTTTTTCATTGAAGATTAAGTTATATTTGGCGCGTGGATTCGGTTTTATCATTGCTCATTTTGTGCACGCCTTCGTTCCTTTAATACTGTTTGCTTATTCTGTGATTAGTTGGTACGCGTGAATGCCATAGGAAAGATTTTACCCGTCACTGCATAGTTGGACAGAATTTGTTATCTCAAGTTTACGTGAAAAAAATGTTCTAGTTGGGCTGAGACTAAATACAAAAATAAAATTGTTTTCTGCATGGAATTTTTCTATTGGTTGTAGAACTAGGAGGTTTCATTGAGGCAATAAAGTTAACGATAAGATTGGTCAATAGAAGTGAAACAAATGACACAGCCTTTTTTTCACAAATAATTGTGCCGCTATTCCAGCGAACTTCGTACAGGCGCCAGGAAAGGAAGGGCGCTACCGCGTTTCCCATAACAAAAGCATTATATTTCTTTGTGAGAATTGGCGGAAGGAAGCGAAAAGTTAGTGCGTGAATGCGATTGAGAAGTCTAGGCGGATAAGGTGGCCGCGGCTGACACAGTACAGAGTTAGTTGAAGAGATATATGATATGCCATTGTTCTACCGGGGGCATAGTCAAGCTGTTGGTGCCCCTATGTCTGTTGTATATTTTCTTCGGCACTCAGTGCTTGGATAAAGCGGTCTGAAGTCTTGTTAACGGCTTCGCGATCACAGGTACCTCAGGAAAAAAATTAACAGATTTTTTGCCTATCAAACGAGCAAAGATTTGACAGCTCCGCACATTTTCAACCGCTCTTGAACTCACTAAATGGGCCTGCATGCTCTACGCATTCCTAAAGGAGGGGGAGGGGCAGGAAGAAACAATTTTATTGACTTATATCATAAAAGAATTATGGCACTTTCGTCCGCAGGAGGGTCCTTATTGGTCAAGGAGGCCTCTAGCGTCCCCTTCGCGCCTAGGCTGGTGTATCAATTGTCTATGATCAGTGCGGCTAGCAGCTAACACAGCTTCTTCCTGACAAGAGCGGAAAAGGCTAAACATACGGTTAAGAACTCACTGTTTTGAGGTATCTGATCAATGGTTCTGAGGTATCTGGTGATGAAATAGGTATCTGGTGGGGCCTGCATGACAGGCTGTGTAGTATGATGGTTGTAGAGAGGGGATTTATGCGATGCGAGATATAGAGGGGAGATGAACGAGGTTTCGTGGCACCGTTTTCAGGAAATCCGGTGCCGACGTGTTCAGCGTCGGCTTTCCGAGCGAGAAAGCATGAGCATTACTCTGGCAGGTGGTGCCCAGAGAGCAACTTAAGAGGAACGTGGGCCACTTCAGTCACGTGGCCTTGCAGCGTCGTCACAAACTACTCTCAAGAACGTGGCAGGTGGCAGCTAAATTTCTGATTGGTCGCTCGGGAAGAGCAACCTAGGTCGCTCAAAGCCCACCGCTCAAATCCCACCGCAGCCCAGTGGTACATCACTGAACTGCCCCAACACTGCGCCAGGAGGGGTGTGAGGACTTCCAGTGATCTACGAATGTAATGTAGAGAATGACCACCTGCGTCATCATCATCATCAGCTTGACTACGCCTACTGCAGGGCAAAGGCCTCTCCCATGTCTCTCCAAATAACCATGTTTTTTTTTTTGCAGCTGCGCCCACTGTATCCCCGCAGACTTAATCTCATTCGCCCACCTAACCTCCTGCCGCCCCCCGCTGCGCTTGCCTTCTCTTAGAATCCACTTCGTTACACTTAAGGGCCAGCTGTTATCTTGCCTTCGCTTTACATGCCCTGCCCAAGCCCATTTCTTTCTCTTGATTTCGAGAAAGATCTCATTAACCCGCGTTTGTTCCCAGACCCACTCTGCCCGCTACCTGCCTCGAAACGTTACGCCGATCATTGTCCTTTCCATAGTTTGGTTCATTGACAATAACTTGAGCTGAACCTTTTTCGTTAGCCTCCATGTTTCTGCCCCACAGGTGAATACCAGTAAGATATAGCTGTTGTATAGTTTTCTCTTTAGGGATATCGATGAATTGCCAATCGTGATCTGAGAGACTCTTCTATATGCACTCCACCCCATTCTTATTCTTCTAGTTATTTCACTGCCATGATCCTGATCAGCGATCACCACTTGCCGTAAGTAGATGTATTTCCTTGGCACTTACAGCACCTCGCTACCAATTGTGAACTGCTGTTCCCTTGCTTGAGTGTTGAACATTACTTTGAATTTATGAATGTTAATGTTAAGACCTACCGTTCTGCTCTGCCTAACTCAAGGATCATGCTTTGCAGATCATCTCCTGAGTGACATAGCAAGGCAGTGTCATCAGCAAATCGAAAATACTTAGGCATTCTCCTTTCATTCTTACCCCAATCGTTCCCAATCCTTACCTCAGAATGCCTCCTGTAAAAAGGCGGTGAATAGCTTTCTCGAGATCGTGTCTCTCTGCCTGACACCCTTCCTTTTCACAGTTTTATTGCTGACTTCATCATTTTCTGCATCTATGGGAATTAACCAATACGCTATCCCGTCGTACATTTAAAGCGGAGTTTAATTGTATCCTCCAATTTATTATTCTTCTCTGTACCTGTGGATCTGCGTGAGGATTCCACGGGCGCCCGGAAGGGGAAAGAGACTTCTTGGGCATACTCATCAACTCACTCATTCGGGGGTTGCCCTCATGTTCAGGTCATCACGTGACAGCTATTTGTTGCGACAGACTACACACGGATGCGAGGATGCGGGTAGCCGTGCGTGCCACTGTTCCGCTGATGACGAAAGCCCATGCCACTGAAGAAAACATCTGCGGAGCGTTGTTTGGCAGCAACCGGTGACGCCTATAGGTTGTGGACGAAGGTACAGGAATTTTGAAATCTCATCTTCAGTGGTGCCATCATCAAGCTTGTCTGTTCTTCTTCGGCGCTGCAAGTCAAGCCTGAGTATTAAGTGGCGATTGTGCCATCATTTCAAATACGAGCGCATAAAAACTGGGCATGTTTTACGTACGGGTTTCACATATTTTAACACTTGAATATCGAGCACACCTCATAAACTTTTGAGCTGCCCATTAAGCGAACGCCAGAATCACTTCCCAGGTGGTAAGATGGAGGCCATTTAAAGCAATGCTGCCGTGAACATTTCGCTATGTTTTGAACTTTTTGTGGCGTTATTTGCGCAGCAGGTATGCGCATGCATTCCAGCGTGCCAACTCCCTGCTGTCTTATACCTCACGAATGTTCCTTATGTGTGCGTTGACCAAAAACAATGCGTGCGTCCTCTGGGCGACTAGAACGTTGTACAAACCAACTTACAAAACGCTGCTACCGACAATGTTTCCTGTGTAATCCACAGCGCCTAGAGAACGGGGAGTGCGAGTCCTCACCTAGTAGAGAACAGGGAATGTGCTAATGCTGCCAGTGTAAGGAGAGGGTGCAAAGTTAGAAATATGTCAACTGAACTTACTGAAGGTGCAATCGATTTCTGTATTTAGCAATGCTTCGACACATTTTCTACGGCCGTCTATTATTACTAACACAAGAGCATGCATGTAGATCTCGTTCGGGCCCGACATAAGCATCCCTGTACAGTAGATGCCCGGCTTCATAATCTTTATGCAGATGACAAGCCTTAAGGTACGAAATTATGTCTCTTAGCATTCACCTCACAGAGAAATATTTGAAAATTTTTAGTAAATGTGCTTGTCAGCTTTTCCCTGCTAACTGCGAGGTGTTAAGCGACAACCCTCTCTAAAAGAAGGGCGTTTGTATACATATCTCGTAAAACAACGTCTGTGAAATAATACCTTGTAAATAATGCTATTGAGATTGAAGCGTCTTTGCGGCTTCTTCCGCAAAGCAGCGAAGGAACAAGGAAATAAAATCCACAGATGGTAATGTGGAAATGGGAAAAAGAATACAAAGTCACCTGGTTCTCAGTGAAGTTGTAAAAGTTGAGCTGTGTTTGAACTGCGGCGTCCAATGATATCGCTGTGTGAATATCTTGGCCGAAAATTTCTGCAGCTTTGAAACGATGAGTCTGAAACACTATAGTACTCGCTATGGCATTCTTTGGGGAATATTTAGAAATTAGGGCGAGAGCAGCATGTAGCCTTGGATTTTTCTGTCGCGCAAAGTGTTTCTGTCATAACTGCTGATAATTAACCCAAAATGCTGGCAGTCATTTTAAGTAATAAAGTACTGTGTAACAATAACTGAAAAACTATAAGTTATCCTCGGTGGATCGTGTGAATGCCTTAACATTTCTTGTTACTGTTGATTTTACCGTAGAGCGTCTTTAAGTGGATGACATGATTGCGGTAATGGGTAATGCCAATATATGCGGACTAGCTCAACCTCTACTATATAGTCATTCATAGATCTCTGGGTGTCCTCATACCAATCCTTTAGCAGTAGTGCGGCGTTTAAGCGGTTAAACAAGCACACCGACGGGTGCCTGTTTCTAACAAAGGCTCCGGTGGGGGTTTCTAACACAGCCTCTGGTGGGGCTTTCTAACGCAGCCTCCGATGGGGCTGTTGAGATCGAGGTCCCTCTTTCTAAGGAACCACTCGCGACCAATCATTAATTTCACTATCACCAGCAGCGGTGGGCAGTTTGCTCACAATTAAGCTGGCTGGTTGCCGCATGCAACGGTGGACAGGTTGTGATGCCGTCGCAAGGTTCGCAGCACAACGCGCGTGACGGCAGTTGCTATTTCCGCCAGCAGAGACCATTCTAATGGTAACACGTTGACCAAAGACTGGTATGGGCGATGAAAAAATGAACAAGCCATTCAATACCACACAGAGATAGTGTCGCGACAGCGCACAATGCAGCCATTTACGTGCCTTGCCGTGTCCTAGCCACTAATGACGCAGCCAAGGCCAGATTTCTTGGGCAGAAATTTTGAAAATTCAAAAATAGTAATTCTTGAGAAAATATTGAAAGTAACGGTCCATTATTCTGATATGTAGCAAAATCTTATTTAAAGTGTTTCCCGCGATCGCACTAGACAGTTAAGACTGCCTTAGAAAACCAATGGGGAACGCTTTTGGCGATAGGATAAACGCAAACAGAAAAAAAATGCAAGGCTGCTGTCGGGTGATCTAGAATAAGTTGATTGTTATAGTGAAATCCTACATTATATGAAAAAAATTGTGTTCATAAATGGTTTCCCGCTCAAAAATGATTTTGTCCATATCGCTGGGTATGATTTGTAAAATACTTCCCGGGCTTTAAGGCGGTGGTTGAGAGCCGTGAGTGTCGAACTAAAAGAACAGAGGGCCTTGAACAGAATTTATGTATTCATAGTGAGAGCGTAAAACTTCAGAACGGAACTCTCAAGTTGTGGCGCTGAGTGCAGAGTGCCCATACAAAACTTTTCCACCAGCCTTTAGCTTTCAGGGAAATTTCTATTGCCTTCCTCATTCCAAACATCTACAGCTGCGGATGTAAAACTTCGCGTACGGTAGGCGCAAGTGTGTCCCGTTTCACAACAATTCGGAGAAAGCGCAGGCGCTTTGTAGAAAGCTCCCAGCACAACGCCAAGATGCATGAATAATGGAAGTGGTAGGTTCAGGATAACCTGCGGTGCTTTCATAGAAGTATTCAGAGCTTGCGCAAAGCAGAGGTCGCTTATGTTGCACTTGTTCTTCCAGTTTTCGCAAGAATGTGCCCCTCTTCTTCTATGCTACGTGGTTTCTTCTTTTATGTATGTTTCATTTCACGTGTGCTCCACCAACGATCAGTGAAGATGACAGGCATAATGCCAAGGAGCTGCGAATTTTTGACCCCTCAGTTCCGATCAGCTGCATCAAGTTCGTGAGCTTTGCACGAGCTTTTAAAATTTTTGCTCAGCAAGACCACGCATTGCTACCACCTGCGGCATACGGGGAGCACACACAAGAGGCTTAAGTGGGCAGCTTATTGAGTAAACAATCTTACAGCGGTGAAACACCGTCCACAATTTCTTTGCAAAGTTTTTCCAATTTTCAGTTAATTTATTTCGTTTGACCTCAATTTTTCACATGATTCTTCATTTTTCTAAGAAATGGCTCAAAACACGATGCATAAATTAGTAGTGCGGAATTGCATATTTATTTTACAGAACTTGAACTATAACTATATTCCTTCTTGAACTACTCTTTCCAGGAATTTGGTGGAATTACTCACTGAGCGCCTTAACTTCAAGAAATAAAAAAAGTTTCGAGGTTTTAGTTGTTCTTGTAGCATTACTATTCTAGTTCCAATTTTTGAGCCTCAATATGCGCTTCCGAATTTCTGACCTCAACACTGATTTTCAACCATTTCTGAGAAAAAGTGATGAAATGAAGAAATTGAAAAGCAAACAATAAACTAATCTTTCAAGATTTTTGTGCCTTAATTTTTCGCTTTTTTATCAAAGGCATTAGTTAAATATAGCTCCACCTTTTATTAATAAAGGTTTTATTGTTCAATTTCGGTACAGTTTAATTTCTATTATGACTGCTTTTAAACCCCACACCATAAATCTCGCACCAAGTGCAGTTAGTTTTTTTGTGTGGAAGTTTGTTCTGCACGAAAAGGTTGATGATCGATTTGTGCCCAAAAAAAGCTAATAAATACTTAAATATCAGACCATCCACATAAAAGGCAAATAGAGTGATTGGCACACAAAGTTCTAAAGATGGCCTAGTATGTTTATTTATGTGGTCATGTCACAGTGCTCAGAAACGTGCGTGATGGCTTTATTTTAAATATCCGGAACGTCGAATAAAATTCGGCGCCTTGTTTGGTTCTCTTGTTCACTTTGATTTGTTTTCAATCACCAATAGTTCGAATGAACTCAATGTAGTAAGCTTTCGCTGGCGACAATTTTTTTCTCGTGAATATCTCCAACAGTGTGGAAGCTGCACTGTGAATTACCTACGCAAAATATCATTGTGTAGTTAAAATCAGAGCCCGCAACAAAGAACCAAAATATAGTTCAAAACATATCTACTACTTTTGTTGCCCTGTCCACACTTTTTAGCCTTTTTTTTTCGAAGAACACCTTTGCGCACAGTGCTCCACACTGATGCTAAAGATCGCTCCTTTAGCAACACAAAAATCATTTCTTAACATCGTTTTTAGCCTCTTTGCATATTTGTGGCATTTTGTGATGACAGTGAGCCCAAGGCCTTTTGCTTTGTTCGTCGCATAGGCAGTTCAAAAAACATTTTTCAACGTTCTCCACAAAACTCAGTTGTCATAAGCTGCGTGATTAATTTATTAGAAAGAAAGGTAGCGCCGTGGGGGCTCAGTGGTTATGGTGGTCGGCGGTTGACACGAAAGACACGGGTCGATCCCGGTCGCGGCGATCACATTTCGATGGAGGCGAAATGCTGTAGGCTCGCGTACTCTGCGATCTCAATGCACGCTAAAGAACCCCAGGTGGTCAAAATTATCTGCAGCCTGCAATACGGTGTACCTCATAGCTTGAGTAGTTTTGAGACGTTAAACCCCATAAAAAGAAGGAAAGGCAAGGTACACCAGTTGGGAAGGAAAATGTGAAAAATTACTCTCCAAATTTCCTTTCAAGCTGAGCACTTAGAAGACTTCAGAAAGCTCAGAGACAAATTAGCGTCGTACGAATCACGCCTCGATAAAACAATCAGTTGGGCATGCGGCGAAACTACTACATTGACGAGATAACCATCTTCTGCTTCATCAGCTGCCGCTACGGAAGCATGAGCGCGGGTCTCTATCGTCATTGTCGGTCTGCCGACGTGACTTTCTAACGTCCGAACTCTCGTTAAGCTTCCGAAGATCGCAACCCTGACCTATCTTGCAGAAACCATTTTCTGACCATATCCAACAGTAGACAGGTTGAACAAGGAAGAAGAAATCAATGATGTAGATCAGAGCAGGTGATGTATTAGGAAGAGCGGAAAGAAAGAAAAGTCATATCAGCCTGAGAAAAAAAAATAATGCATCAGAGTGGGAGAAGAGCTGAAGAGCACGGAATATTCAATAACAGGAGTAAAATAAGATATCAGTTATTGAGAAAAAAACATCAATCTTTGTTCACCTGAAAAGAGATTTCAAGTAGACCCCATGCACACCGCGGTTCTATACAGTACTGGCTCTTTATTGTGCCCCGAAGCAAAATAAGGCGAGCACAAGACTGATTCGAATCATTTGCATAACCATTCTATGGTGCATCGATATTTTAAGCCTACGAGCCCACTAATTAATAGTGGCGCCAGGAACAAACATCTAAATGAGCAAAGCACCTAGCAATTTGGCAAAGTTAGCATGTCTTAAATCTCATTCAGGCCTGAATAATGAAACCGATTGGCGTTTCCGATCCAGAAAGAGTTTCAGCAAGAATCTAAGAGATTAACGTGTTTCCTCGTTACAGTGAGGCAAGACACTCATTACTGCTTTGACGTCTTTGGCCGCGAAAGGAAAATGAGCAGGGAAGGCTGAAGTGGCAGTCCATACCAATGAAAAAGCAGAAGTGTGGTGAGAAACAATGCGGCATATCTCAGATATCTCTCGTACGTTCAGTTCATTTACGCCAAGCACATCGCGAAGCAACGCAGCACCCTTGTGCCTCCTCTGGCACGGAACTCAATGACCGTCTCACTGGACGGAAATAATGAACGCCTAGCACCGCAGCGGAGCTCTCAGCCCCCGGCCTGGCGCCGCATCGCCCACGAAGAGTTGCGACACGGGTGGCAGCTCCATCTTAATAAGCGTGGGCGTCGGCACGCCCTGACCAGGCCACACGGGGAAAATTTGGGGGCGGGTGGGGGGGGGGGGGTTGCAAGGCCTAATGTTTTTTAGTGTCGAGATTTTGCCAGTGCAGCGTATACTTTTAAAGGCCTTGTGAATTTTTTTGCACCAATAGTTGGCAGAAAACAATAGTTTCAGCAGCAAGCATTATTAAGAATAGGTAAGAAATAGACGGAAATTAAAATTGAATTAATGAACCGTATTATCCCTTTATTTCGAAAAATCATATTTGACGTTTGTGAGAAGTATGTACGAATGAAAGTTCACCATTTCAGTTTTTAAATATTGCGACAAGTATTCAAATGGCAAGAGAACGTACTCATTTTTTATAGCGAAATTTATTTCCGCAGGGCATCAATAATGGGTGAAGGTGTGATGAAATATGTAGCAGTGATTAAATGAATGGAAAAAAGGTTAGCTGATTTGATGAAGTCTAGTAGAGAACGATGGTACGGTCTCTGCGTCCAGGCAATGTATGAGGAAGGGTTGCTTGGTGAAAGACCTGCTACCATCAGGTGCCGGATCCTTGTAGGCTTGAGAGCTGGGCAGTCCCACACTAAGTGATGAATGTCGGCCTCAATGTCCTCGTGTTTACATACCGGACACCCTGGCCGAGGAAACAATACTCGGTACTGAGGCCACTTCCGAGTGATGGCTGGTGTGAGGGCAACCCCCACCATTGATGCCGTTTGTTACCACTGTACGTATTTAAACAAGAGGCTCACGCTTCTTGTTTAAAAATGTACAGTGGTAACAAAAGGCATCAATGGCAATACACAAACCATTGCCACTGGCCACTTTCAGTGCACTATCCCGAGATAATCTGAATGTTCTGTAATGTGTTTTGGCAGTTTTCTGCGGCGACAAAAGGATGCAGGGCTCAGATGTCCGTCGTTTTTCTTCAGAAGAAATCATAGCTCACGAACTTAAACGGTGACTAGTGCGTAGCACGCAGCGAATCCTGATTCTGTGTTATGTAAGCAACCTAACCACGAAAACGCCGACTGGCCCTCCGACCAACACCTGTAGGTTTGTTTTTGACCAAAGGAAGCTAGTTGAGGTAGGTCGCCGAAACTTTGTAATCTGTCTCGGCAATGTGCTTTTCACTAACCTCCAATACGCCGTAAGTGTAGCTCGGAAGGATGGAAAGCTGTACAGCGTCGCTCAGACTTGCGCTACGGCCATTGACTGTTATACCAGCGCTTCATGTATAAGCCGTTTGGCTCGGCGTGTCGCATTTTTGACCTCGGCTAAACCGAGTGCAGTGTGTGGAGAGCAGGCAGCTCTTTCCATAAGCTTTTCCCAGCAAATTAGTGTCTGCCTGGTGACTGTGGTTTCAATGAACTTTTCTTCAAAAAATTGTCCTAAACTAAAAAATGACATTTATATTGTCATGTTTTAGGTTCGTGAAATTTTACCAACATGCGGTATGCTATTCGATTTACGCGCAATTTGGTTTACCAGAGCGACGCCGTAATTTTTTCGTTACAGTAAACAGAATTATAAAAGACGCAAATACGCACTGTTTACTGCATAGTGTAAATTTAAACCACGGGCACAAATGTACGATGATCAGAAACTTCCATAATTCTGAGCGATGCTATTATCGTTTTTTTTTCTAGCACTTCCTGACATTGAGTAGAGATCTTGGTGTTTTGTGGAAACAGTTTTTGGAGCATGCTGCGAAAAAAAGTTAACCTAAACTGCAACGAGGTAGTTACGGCCATTAATCTTTTCTCTTAATTACCATACAGCAATACACTGGCCTGTCACCGCCAAGAGTCTTACTTTTCTGGATTCTAATCGTTTAGCTTTACAGCTGTAACGTAGGATAGGATTGTGAAAACATAGACTAGATACTGCGGTTTATGTAATTTTAGCTTTTGTGTCGCCTATGAAATTATTGCTGCACAAGGATAATAACCAGGAAAAGTTATGAGCGCGGTTTTTCAACTTTTTAATTTCAGACAGCGAGACGTGACCGAATCCAGCTGCAAATGCTAAAGTTCTCGCGGCTGAAACAAGCGCAAAGCAAGTATCGCAAGAAACAGATGTGAATGCAGAAATTTTCACTAAACTTGAGGGAATAGATGCTTCTTGGTTGGAAGCCAATTCAAAGCGATCAGTAATTTTTTTTCCTCAATAATTGCGATGCTAATATTTCGAGCACTTTTGGCACACAGGGCTTTTGGATGAAGAAAGTAAGGAAAGTGAATTAAAGCTGTCTCGCAATCATTCAAGATAAGTAGACATTTCGCAAAGATTGCCATCTTAACCTGTGGAATCCGACCTAGACGGGAACGGAACTATTTGCAGGGTCTGGGTAAAGTTGGCTGAGCCGCGGGTGCTGCGCACACCGTGCCAAAACAAGTGCCCTCCGTTATTCGTGTTGATGCACGGGTTAAAATTAAAAATTATTTCTTAGCAGACCGGTCCGCCAATGAAAATTCAAACTGCGCGTCATATGCACGGCTCGCTTGACCGGCAGTCGCTTTCCAGCAGGCGCGGAAGGTAGCACGAGAGCAAACTTTCGGTTCCTTCAGTAACCTGCCGACCCTGAGTGACACCGGAATTCGAAACTAAAATATGGTTGACAGTTCGGTTTTTTACTTAGTTAGGCGGTCCGCGCGTGAATGGAAGGCATGGCAGTTGCACCTATTCATCGCGTTTGATGACCGCTTGCTTCCAACTCCATGTCATGACTCAGAGTGCGTCGTTGCGTGGCTGTCACTTTTCAGTCGAAGGACGTAGCTGCCGATTTTCTGTGGTAACAAGAAACATTCTGCAATCTTTTTTGCCCATGAACGAGTAAAAACAACAATTTTTTCGTGTTACAGTAGAATATTGTGCACTTTCTACAGAAAAGAACTACAGAACTATCGACTACAGAAAAGTACGGCACAACAAACTACAGTATTACTAAAACACTACAGAACAACATAAAAACTTGACGTTACGACGAGCCGACAGAATATTTTGTCCTACTTTTGGCACGGTTCTGTCGTTTTTTTTTACCACTTGATAACCTTATTTCCTTCAGGCCAATATTTGCAGACTTGAAATGCCAAACATTCTGATGAAATAGTATTCAACACAATACTTTAAACTATCAATTATTCCCACAAGCCTGCTTTTTTCAGACAGGGGATTTCTGTGGCACGCACAATTCAGTATAACGCTGTTATTAACCAAACTAAATTTCGTTGCATGTGATTCAACAGAAGATATTTTATACAGCATTGTCCTTGCTTTTCTTCAGTTGACAGTAACCTAAAAAAATGATAAGCAGCAAGAATAAAAGGCTGTGGTAGTATTTACGCACCCATACATAAGAAAGATTAAACAATGCTTGCTGGTTGTTTCTTGTTATAACAATTGATGTAAGAGCTAGAAAACGTCTCCTAACGGTAATGTTCGTAATATAGGTAGAGCTATTCAGAAACGCATGAAGCGCGTCATATAAGAATATAGAAATCAGACGGACGAGGCAAGCGCTACTTTCATCTTGTGTGATCGGTGCATCACACACGCACAGTTTCTTCCGGTGCACTAAATGCCATAGGCACTCGTCGAAATTACAATAGAAACACCGATATTACAATAAGTTAGATATACCTAATAAAATCTTTACTCGCTGCTGTACAGTTTCAAAGACTGTGTATTTGGAAGAAATTTCTCAACTCAAAGTTGCAAGGCGTTCATCAATTCATGCGATAACGTGTCTTAGCGCCTTCTGATTGCACGTGCCTTTTTTAGTAACGGAGAGCTCGCGCAACGGCAATACCTTGATTAGCAAAGAGCTACTACGTTGCACAGAGTACCATTACGTAAGATTTATTTTTGCTCACGAAGGCGGTGATTACAGCGAAGTCCGGACTGGCCAATGTGCAGGGGCAATGGATTGAAACCCGAACAAAGCGGAGCCTTGGAGCTCCGCGGTTCGCATTTGTTTTCATCAAACTATTACTTCGATGGCCGTAAAAGGATACTGTAGTCCGTTGTTCATTCTAGGACGACCTTATGTTTTTTTCTTAGCACCCAGGTAAAAGCGCGGTTAAAAGAAATTCGAACAGCGGAGCGTCTAGGAGCCGCGTTGTTGGCGTTTATTTCCATCGCGGTAATACACTTTGCCACATAAGAGCAATATTTCAAAAACAATCTATACCTCGCGCTCTATTTTAATGCTTTCGACGGTAGAGGGCGATGTGTAGATTGTTTTAGAAATACATAGAAGCACGGACGCCGACTGCCCGTATACACCGATGGCTCAGTGACCCCTTCCAGTTCCTCGGGCTCCGTAGTCATCCCCGTAAGGACCATAGTTAAGTAAGTGAAAACATCACACGAGACTTTATCGAATGGGCCAGAACTTACTGATATTCGTGTCGGCATTGAGCATATCAGTGAAGAAACACCCCAGCAATGGTCTGTTTTCACTGATTTAAAGGCAGTCCTCCAAGCTTTACAATCTGCTCTTCGTCATGGGTCCCATGAACAACTAGTCGCGGAAATTCGAGAGCTCCACCACACCGCCATCAATAAATGGTATGATATTGTTTACCAATGGCTGCCAGGACATAGCGGAATCGCAGGCAACCACCGCGCGGACGAGGCCGCGTGAACTGCTCACAATGAGGGCGATTGTTTGTCCATCCCCATCTCGAGAGCCGACGCAGCGGGTAGGCTTAGACCACTGGTGCGGGGCATCATGCTTGCCGCGTGAAATTCAGGACAATTTTCGAATTCGCGTTTAAAAACCTTGGACCCAGATCTGAAACTCGGGATTCCGTCCGGCCTACTACGACGTGAGGCAACTTTGTTGTGTTGCCTGTGGCTTGATGTAGCTTTCACCAAGCACTACTCCTTCTTAGTAGCTGTGGCTGACAGCCTTTCATGTGCCATCTGCGGGTGTGAGGAAACCATAACCCACTGTAATAAGGAACGTCTTGCAAAGCACAGCGTCGCGAACAACCAGCGGTGCTGTCCAGACACAGACCAGAGGCAGCGGTCAGTCGAGAGCACGCACGAGGGACGCAGCGTTAGGCGCTTCTCGTCGCCTTCTTCGTTAAGCGCCAGACTCTGAAGATTCCAAAGCCGAAGGCTAGTCTTACACCACATTCTTTTTGAATGCCCTGCCTACAGCGCCAAAAAGCAGTGTCTGTGCCGTGCGCTGGAGCGTATAGATCCACGCCCACTGATGAAAATGAAGATTCTCGGCCACTGGCCGCGGCGATCGTCGGCGGTGAAGGCCTGCAATGCACTGCTCCGCTACTTGAGAACTTCTGGCTTGCACGATAGGCTGTGAGTTTACCGAACGCTGTGACTTTGCTTAGTGACTTCAGTTTCCTGCTACTCTCTTTTCTCCTTCATCTTTTTTATCCCCTCATCCCTTTCCCCCCGTGCAGGGTAGCAAACCGGTTATTCTTCCGGTTAACCTCCCTGCCTTTCATCCTCCTCCTTCTCCTATATCTCGCGCTCAGCATATCTCGTGCTCATGCTTGGATCCAACGCCCTTCTTTCTTTTCTCTTAATTTTAGGCAAATGCATTCAGATCGCATGCCTTGAAAGCCAGTCATGAACTTTGACTTTATTCGCCACTTTTATTAATATTGTGATCCGCGCGATGCAAAATTGGTACTACCCGTGGCTTGTTATTGACGTATTTTTGCTTTTTAGCCGGACTCCACTTAATTTCGCCGAATTTTTACCTATAATTTTATGCACAAACACTTCCGAAACCGGATGTAAACGTCATTAGAGGACAGCGATGTTTCGCGCGCATTTCTTGTATTGCATCTTTTATAGTTATTGTTCACATGAAATGATAGTCTAGGTGTACTGTAACTTGTCATATACTCTCTACTCTTTTCACACATGAATTGTAATTACTTCTGAATGTCGCAAATCACTTCGACCTATCAGAATCTGGACGCGTTCCGCTTTGATCTGTTTCTCATTTCCCAATTTATGGCAGGTTAAGTCCCGCCACCGAACAGTCCTCCCTCTCCTTCTCACTGTGTACAGGTGTTTTGGTCGAACGTGCTACTCACTCCTCTTCGTGTCATCGAAATATGTGCCACCACGCTCCTACAAATGTTGGAGCTTGCCCACTAAGGGCATGGAAGTAGCTGATGTTGGCTCCATTTAGAGAAAAAAACGAAGTTTTGTGGAGTGTTCTACGGAATATTATGGAATTTTCCAAGGAAAGAAAGTGACTACCGAAAAAAAAGAAAAAAAAAACGCGAAGTAAAGAATGCTCTTAAACTTTTTACCGGATGGGGTCGTCGAAAACGCATGCCTTGAAATGCGACGCCTGGCGTTGACGCAAGGTGCAGCAACGCTTCCGTAACCACCCAGTGCATGTGCCTGGACGGCAGCGACCGGTGGCCGCCGTTTCTCATCGCGACAACTAGCAAGGCACAGTGCTTCGTAGGACAAGTTCTCGGATACGCTACAGGCATTGCACAAAGACCTGGATGACCCTTGACGTTTTGTAGCGGTATCTACATTACGGTAACATTTCGAGCCTTCAGCGTGGCGGCGCCGCCACGCTGTGGCTGCGCTACCACGCTGTCACGTGCTTGGTAACGTGGTGCGGAACAGCTGCCACCGGCGCGGCGCCGTGGCTGATCACGTGGTCAGTCACCTGTTTGGTCAGGTGACGAGCCATATGGTGCGGAACAGCTGCTGCTGCCAACAGCGCTACGCGCCGGCGAAATCGAGCTTCCACAGCTGTGCGCATGCGCCGTGTCGGTGGGACGAAGATGAAGAAGGAACGCGCAGCGAAACGGAGCGGCGAAAGACTGACTTTGCAATTCAACTGAGCAAGTTCCACTCGCCAGCTATAGCTATCGCCTCACTCCAGGTTTAACCAGAGCTAAACCACCGCCAATTTTTTTTATATTTCTTATGTGTGTCACTTGCCGAACTTTAAAAAGGGTATGGTGAAGACAGGGGAGTTGTTCGCCGAGTTGGTTGTTCAGTATGACCACTACATGTCGGCGCAGCAACCGTGCTGCCCATCAGGCGCTGCCTTCCCTGCTTCAGGAGACTACGCTCGTGTGCCACCGAACCCACGGGTCACACCAGCCAGTAGACATAGGCATAATTAACGTCTGGATTTGTGGCAATGCCTAATCGACGCCTAACTGGCACAACCTGATATCGTCTGGGATGATTTCGTTAGTGCAGATCATGACACACCAACATCGGATAGTTCACATGGACGAGAATACTATTAGGCGAATACGAACACTCTCCTACTCCAGGAATCCGATGGTGACGATGAGGAGGAAACGGACCTACTGCCAGCTGCCTTGGACACTTCCACGCCTACTAGTTATATCGCGTCATTGAATTAGGTTGTTGTCAGCAATTCTATCGGCGAGGAGCATGTGTCTGGGCTGGGGATCTTGGAGTGTGTAAGAATACGGCCTATTGTAGCAATAGCCACATTACGCTAACATTTCGAGCCTTCAGCGTGGGACCCCTTGAGCTCTGTGGCGGTGCTGTGGCTGGTCACGTGGTTGGTCACGTGGTGCGGAGCAGATGCTGGCGGCACGCCGGCGAAATCGAGTTGGGGGGAGTGGAAAGGGAGAGGGGGAGAGTGAATCCACGTCCAGGGATGAAGATGAAGGAAACCAGCGAAGCGGAGCGCCGAAAGACTGCAATTCGACTGAGCGAGCGCCACTCGGCCAGCTGTAGCTATCGCGTCACTCCAGATTTAACTGGAGCTAAACAACAGCCATTTTTCTTTTACAAAGCAGACGCGCAAAGCGGTCTTTGCATTGTCTGACTACGTGTTCTTGGCAATAACTTGGGTATTCCACTCACCATGAACCTCAGATATTACGACTGCAATAAGTTCGACTGTCAGGTTCTTTATAAGTGGGCCCGCCGGTATATCAATCTCCTCAGAATACCCTAGGAATAACTTAAAGTGAGTCGCACTTCCGAGCAGGCAAGCTCCAACTGTGACATATATTTTATCTTGTTAATAACGATATTAATGTGACAAGCGTGATAAATTGCATTAATTAACAAAGCATCCCATGTGTCACACGTCTTAGCGTTATCTTTATTGTGTCTGTTTGCAAATGGACAGTGAAACGTCCTGTAATGCTAACATATGGTCACTAGATCCTTGAAGGGTTTTTTTCAAACACTGAAGGTTAGGCATCTGAAACTTTTTATGCCTTTTTTTTTGTTTTCCCAGTTGCCTTGGATTCACCAGTTAGGTACCACGCCTAATCTTGCTGATTCTGTAGATTCGGATGTAAACTACTTTCACTGCAAGCGCAAATATAGCTGCTGCTTGTTTTGTATATCATTTTCTGACAGACAGATGCATCCTTATGGGCTCAGTTGCACGTGGATGTGGAAAAGGGCGCACTGAAAAGTACTTAAAATAATAATTGCAACGAATAGGAACAAAAATAGATAGCGCAAGAAAAAGCGGAGGGATCCAGGAGGGGGCGTTGGGTGTTTCTTTTAGAACAAAATATACCTTGCAGTATATTTTAACAGGGCGCGAAGGCAGGCTGCAAAAAACGATGCGGATGTAAACTACTGTCACTGCAAGCGCAAGTATAGCTGGTGGTTGCTTTGTATAACATTTTTTTTACGGACAGATGCATTCTTATGGGCTCAGTTGCACGTGGACGTGGAGAAGGGTGCACTGAAAAGTACTTAAAGTAATAATTGCAGCCGATAGGAACGAAAAATAGATAGTGCAAGAAAAAGCGGAAGGATCCAGGAAGGGACGTTGGGTGTTTTTATTTTTAGAACAAAATTTGCGTTGCAGAATATTTTAACAGGGCGCGATGACAGGCTGCCAACTACGATACAAAAAGCACAGTTCAATATTTTATCATTCCTTGAACCTGCTTCAAGCGCAGCTTTAGCAGGAAGCAGCACGCTTTATAAGTTGTGCTTTATTTTCTTAAGCACATCAGTGCTAGGTCCACAAGAACCCGAGCAGCGAGACCAGAACGCGCGGTAAAACGAAGAAAAAAGAAAACAAAACTGTCGATTGGCGAAGTAAGAGTTCAGCGAGGTTTTTTCATTTGAAAGCGGGGACGAGAAATTGAGTTCAAGGAAATATAATTACTTCAAATTTAACAAAACCTTCATTATCTCTACCAGGCGCTCAAGTGCATAAAAAAACAGGCAAATATAAGGACTGCGCAGGCAGAAACGACATGGTGCTGTCATATTGTGTTCGCAGCACGCTTCCATCGTAATGAACAAAAGTAGAGGGGCTAGGATAGGCGAAAGAGGGTTCATGTCCAATGCGGCCAAGGAACGGTTAAACTACAAGTGCAACTTAACTAGAAAAGAATGTGATTGCCTATCAACCTAGACTGGATCCGGATACCGTTGCGAGATGATTGCAAAGCCCCACGCGCTTGCTGTCAATCGCAGCCTCCCAGCTCCGTTTGGATAATGGCATTTCTCGGGAGAAAAAGATTAAAGGTATTTGAAGATTCAACGACAATGTGCCTACTCAATTCCGGCTTGAGCAAGCAGAGAAAGCTCCAGTGGACGGACACATGTCCGCGCTTTTCAATTCATATCTATTAAAGTATCCACCTCTACTGTAAAATATTTGCGCCCTGTCGATTTCAATTTCTTGGTATTTTGAATTTTTTCGTTTTTATAAGTACTGCTACGCAGCAATCTTCAGAAGCAGTACAGATTTACAAAAAGGAAAATTATGCTGAAGGCTGTGGCGCCGTGAATTTTAACCCAGACTTGAAACCAGTGAACGTATTATTATTTGACGGCTAGAAATGGCCTAAGAAGCTGAAGAACATTTTGTAATTCCTTTTTCAAGCTTGCCATGCGACCAAATTCAGTGTGTTGCAGCTCCTCTAAGGGGGAAAAAAGTAAACTTTTTGCAAACACTCCAAGAAAGCACCAGTACTTTGGCCTGCAGATAGATTGCCAGAGGCAAAATTTTGCTATCAACCGGAAGTAACGAGAAATCAATACTTTTGTCACTGATTTACAAAAGTTAGAAACACATGTACAGAAAGGAAATTCTAATAATCGAGGCAGGGTAATTTAGTATGATTTAGAACGAGAGTGCGTACTGGCAGCACAGCACCGTTACCTCATACTATTTGGTCCGGTAATTATATTTTCTTGAACATTATGTGATGCGCTAATATATAATTGTGCAAGTCCCAGGCTCTTTCCCTAGAGACTTTTTCATTTCACTTTTCAGTGTCATATCAGTACACCTAAGCTTTGGCAGAAATTTCAGTAATTCAGTTTTATGAGTTATGGAAATAATTTTATAGCTCTTGCGGAAAATATTACTAAATTTGCTGTGGGATAAGAGAAACAGACCGATTTCAAGCATGTTACGGGGCTCTCCAGCTTTGGAATCAGGAGGCTAAGACTCAATAAAGGCCAAGTCTTGGTTACATATAAATGAAGAACAGTTGGAAACTACCAACCGTCACTACACCCAAGATAACCACAACAAAGTGCTTTCGGCCATTTAAATATTTAGGCTGTTCAAAGGCTTTTAGCCATTTAGATACTAATTCTTTCCCGAAGGCAAATGAAACCTAAAAAGTCTTATCAAGTGTAGCTGTTCATTTCCCTAAACGCTGATGTCTAACCGAAACGGTGGAACGTTTTTTACTAAGAGAGTAGTCTAACTTTTCTGTTATATGATTGTTACCGCCAGGTTCATTCTGTTCCTGTTCTTGCTTCGTTGTTCATAATACCTATTTCTATAAGCGAATAAACCAACTCATGTATGAGCCTTAACAACGTTTGCAGTGTGATTTAATAAACGTGTCTTGATCGCTGGTTTCATGATCGCGATACCACAGTTCAAACGAACATATGACAGTGTTCTCAGAGTAGTCAATTTTAGGGCCAGACTAACCTTGTGGTCATAAAAGATGAGTTTTTGAACCAATATTTTGGGCATAAAAGATATGTTCTTCAATAAAGCCCATTATCTTTGAGCATATCAACACTTCCTACCAAGCCATCAGCCATTGTAGACCGTTGCTCGTGAGAACCGCGGAACTGTTGCTCGAAGAAACACTGTAGACATTAGCGTTGATGAATGAGAATTTTGTGTAAGAACGTAACGCTTCTTTATTCTTCAGATGTTCGCGAATACACTTCATTAAAAAAAAACTGGTCGCGCTCATCTGCACTGCTCCTTCTGGGTCATCGAAAAGAAACTTAATTCCGAGCTTTCTTTACGGCAAGGACTGTGACGGAAACCACAATTGCATTTTTTCGCCTATGTATTCCGTCGTGCACATCAGATTCAGCTACAGCGCACATGTCCCGCAATGTTTTGTACCTTTGACAGCGAGCGTTGGCGATACACTCGGCAAGTCTGTCCAGCAACTTCATGGTTGTGGTTATGTTTAATAGAAATTGATGCAGCCTGCCAGCAGACTGCAGCTTTCAACGCACGTCTATGGGCCTTCAAGAAAAGAAAAATAATCAGGCAAATGTGGGCGCCGAACTGTCCTCCCTGTCCATGTGATATTCAACGCGATTCGCGTCAACTATGGCTCCCCAGGGTGTCGTGCCGAAAGCGACAAGTGCACCCGCGCCATTATCAGAAGGAAGAGCTGTTGTTTCACCTTTAGTGGACATTCAATGAAAAAGGCCAGCCTGCACTTCACCTGGGACTCTACGGGAGCGAGCTAGAACTCTTTGCATAACGGTGAGATTCACATGTTTCTCTTCCCTCGTGCTTCTGTACGGAGGATTGCAGCGAGAACATGTTTTCGCTTGTATTGCACGAGCTATTCTTGAAAATATTTTCAGCATAAATGATTAGATTTATGCTAGTGAATGTGTTGTTGCTTTTATTTAGCTTACCGCCCAATAACAAATACGTGGGGCCTCTGTTGAAGATTTCTGAGTGTCCAAAAAAAAAGGGAGGTGGAGCTTCATCAAATGCTGACTGAGTTCACCATCCCGTTCTTTGCTTGTACAAGACATTCAGCTCAGTCACGTACGCTGTTCTCTGCTGAGCCCTACAAAAATTGTTGTGAGAGCAGAAACAGTAGCTGCACGGTTTTTACGTTTTTCGATAGCGATAAAAATAAGGAGTGCTTTCACGCTTCCAGGTGTAAACTGGAATCTAGACTGTGCCGTCACCCAGGTATGACACCGTAAGAGGATGTATGTCCACGTCACTGTTAAGGAAAACACTTTACCGTCAAAGAACTGCTGTTTCCTTGAAACAATAGAAACATGCTTCTTGTTATTTTTACACAAAGTGATCGCTCCCCGATTGTAAAAGCTTGTGGTGTTTTCGTATGCATGCATCCGAGAAGTCGACCGACACCACCATTGCTTTTTTTTAGTCCCGTGGAACGCCTCGAAACCAAAAAAGTTTTCTGTTTAATAAGGAAATATAAAAACTACATAAAGGATCAACTCATGATTTTTGCATGACTAATGAATGTGAAAGGTGAAAAAAAATTGTAGCATGTGTGGGTCATGTCCCGCAATTTCAGATAAAATTTGGAAATTGAAAAATTGTAATATATTTTTGTGGTATTATTGAAGGTAATGGTCCATATTTCTGATATGTTCAAAAATCTTGTTTTAAGTGCTTCCATTAGGTCGCATCAAACAACTAAGAGTGCCATAGAAAACCAGTGCGGATCGCTTTTGACGATAGCGAAAACGTTAATAGAAAAAATATCCAAGACTGCCGTCGGGCGAACTGCAGATGTGTTGATGGTTATAGTCAAATATTACGTTTTATGAAAAAATTTCGTTTATAACTGGTTTCTCGTTCAAAAATGCTTTTGCCCAGCATTGCTGGGTATGTCAGGACAGGCGCGTATCGCATCTTAAGACGCTTCACAGATGTGAGAGCCACATTCGGGCATTGGCCTGGTCATTTGGCTCCTGCACGCGCCCCCATCTTCTCCCAATCTTATTCATTGCGCTGGATGGCGCGCATGTCGTTTCTTGCTGCTTTCGCGTCTTGATGAGCTTCCATTATTAACCGCTTTCAACTGCACATCCCGCTAGGCTTCTCTCGCTGCCTGCGGTGCTTTACACGCCGCATGTATCAGCTATTGTCGTTTTCGTGCTGGGCGAAGAGCTCAGTGGCGGTCGCTGCTTTCGCTTCTTGACACGCTATAGCTTTCGCACGCTGTCCTCTGACCTGTGCGATGCGTTTGATAGTCTTCGCCACCTTTGCACCTTCGTGCGCTGAGACTTTCGTGGGCTTGTTTGTTGTTTTTTCCCACAATATGTCATAGACAAAACACAACGATCACATCACAGCTAAAGCTCTTAGAAATGTAGGTTACTTGAGGCGCACAGTACGGGATGCTCCTAAACAGACCAAATTTTCCATGTATAAAACTCTAATTCACCCTATTCTTGAATACGCTTTAAATGTTTGGAATCCATATAAGCAGTGGGAAATTGACCAAATAGAATCTGTACAAAGAAAAGCTGTAAGATTTATTTTCCACCACTACGACTTTCATTTTTCATCCTCATCTGCGATGTCTTCCCTAAACTTAAATCCGCTCGCATCCCTCCAGAAAACAGAGTCCTTAAAACTACTTCACTCAATAGTGCATTCTGCTAATTGCCTTCCAGAGGGTAAGCATATCTCCTTTTCAAAACCATCTGTAACCAGCTAGGAGCCATGACGATCTTAATATCCAACCCTTTTTTTGCCCATACTAACCCTTTCAAATACAAATTTTTTCCGCGTATCGTGGAGAGTTTAAACTCTTTGCATGGCAATATTCGTGCATTACCAATTTCGGATTTTGCGTCGGCAATTGAGTCGTAGCACTGTATGGTGTTGTGTGCACCGTTTGTATCTGTAAATTCTTCTCATGTAGCCTTTTATGCGTGGAATTGTACCACATCATATGTAACCATGCACACCTGCTATAGCCCTTAGAATGGGGCTGCAGAATTTTCAAATAAATAAATAAATAAATAAATAAATAAATAAATAAATAAATAAGCGAGCCGGCTTGGGTTGCGCTGGCGCTGCTTCAAATCCCATTCTGTCTTAAGGTGCGGTAAAGTTTTATTTTCTGCTAGATAGCATGCGGTTGGATAATTTTGGAATTTTCGGGATAGGCTTTTTTTAAGGATTGGCCTCATGTTAAGCATGAGGTCCGGCATAGCCCAATTTAGTTTCTTGACAAATGAAGCAAAATGCACTTGATGCTTTTAAATTTTTCAGAAACGTTCCCTAAAAGCCACTCGACTTTCAGATTCAGCTTATACAATTCCATATGATAATGCTTTATGGTTACATATATGCAACGTAGCCGTTCCAATAATTCTGAGCGGAAATCAGTGAAGGTTTCTTGCTGTTTCCGTGGAAATATAGGCACATCATGAAAGAGCTTCCGATGATAACCCACAGCCCACCACTGTGGTGACCACTTATTCTATGAAATGTGACTACGGCGTGCAAGAGAACCGCCCACGGCCTGCATGATCGGGCAGTGCGGAAGGGCTCCCCTGCAGCTCTCTTGATGAATGGACGTAGCTGTGCCAACTATTGAATGCATGTACGGCGAAAATCTGGAATAAATGAGGATCCCATATCTTGTCTGTAAAGAGCTTGGTAGACCGAAAATAAAGTTTATCCTCAGCTGTTATAGATTGCGTTTTACCTTTCAAAACAAAGGCACACTACTGGATGCGCAGCTTGCAGGGAGTGGAAGTAAAAGCGTGCGAGAATTCCACAACTATGTGCACGTGGTGATATGAGAGGTAACGTGATTCATGACATTTTTTAAAGTGAAGAACGCAATCAACGAACAACATAGCTGTAAAGCTCAGGCTTGAGCGTGTCAGAGTTGATAATGCAGCGCTCCGGTCGGTGAATTTTGCTCAATCACACGCTAAATACATTTAGCGTCCGAAGCTACATATAATGTGCATATTTTTAAAGAATAGCTATCGTCAAAGAAATCAACAGGAAAGCAAAAACGAAATGGGCACAGGGAAGCGGATGAAGACTGAATATTTACAATAACTATTTTGGAATAAATGACCATCCGTGTGCTGGGGGCTGCTTTCAGCGCCCAACTGCATATTGAATAAAATATGCAGCTAATTTCGAACGACCCTCTGAGAACGTCTGAAAGTTTCGCACTTTTCAGTAAAAAGGAAGAATCCTAGAAAAATGTCCTACGGGGTAAAACTAAGCTGGTTATTTCCAGTTGCTTTGAAGGAAATGTTTCCATCAGTCCGCCAAGAACTGAGTCCAAAAAGACTGTTTCCATATACCATTCGGGAGAACACATCCTCTTGATTTCAAAGAAATTAGCTTCCAATTAAAAAAAACACATTTCCAAGCGTAGAAAGGGGTTTACATGGACCTGGCTGTTCCTTATATTGCGCAAGTGTCAGTCAACAATGGTTCCGCTCCAACGCACCGGCCGCGTGCACACAAGAATAAATGATGGAATGGGCGATCTTCTCGTACTTAAGGGACTCCAATCAAGCAACAAAGCTCGCACAGAGGCTCGCGTTAATTCGCGAGGTGTCCATTTTTAACGTTCCGCTCAGATTATTCGAGCATGAGTACGTTCTCATTCTTCAGCCGCCAAAGCCAGTTCTTCTCTCATAGAAGTTTGTACTTCTCAGCGACAACAAACCAACAGATAATCAACGACCAACATCTGCTAATTCGGCATCGTTGCTTCGCCAGAAATTTGAGGAACAAGATGCCTGAGGATGGTTGCCTGAAGAAACCATTGTTCTCTACGTAGACGAAAGCATAGAAGACTGCAAAGCAACAACAGCTATCTACTGCCGTGCATACCTGCCCTGAATCAAAGCTCTTGGTTTCAGCTTAAGGAACCCTCTTCGTCATTTTGTGCTGAGCTCGTTGCAGTTCAAGAAGCACTCTGCTCCGTGACCGCCATAACTGTGCTCCCTGCGGCCCGCGTGTCATGTGCACTAACGGCCTTCAAGTTGTCCGGTTTCTACGACGTGTTAGCCGCTGTCCAACGATATGTCAGGACATCCACCGGCTCGCGGCACGAATCCCGCAGCCTGTACGTCTTGATTGGGTCCCACGGGACTGCTGACCGCTCAAAGCCAGGCAGATTTAGCGACCCGCCTTGCGAATACAAACTCATCACTGCCTCGGCTCCTTCATTTGGACAATTTTACCATCCTTTCATCAAAAAAGGAACTCCTCTGACGCCGCACACGTGCTCTCATCCCTCCGTGTGCGGTAACCCTCCCCCCGCGGTCTTACCCGTACAGAGGATGTTGCGCTTAGGAGGATCCGGGTCGGGATTGCCCTCACACCTGCCGTCACTCGAAGTGGCCTCAGTACCGATATTTGTTTCCTCGGCCAGGGTGTCCGATATGTAAACACGAGGGCATTGAAGCCGACATTCATCACTTGCTGTAGAACTGCCCAGCTCTCAAGCCTACAAGGATCCGGCGCCTGAACTTAGCGGGCCTTTCACTGACCAACCCTGCTTCATACATTGCCTGGACGCAGGGACCGTACCATCGTTCTCTACTGGACTTCATCAACTTAGCTAGCCTTTTTTTATTCATTTAATCACTACTACATGTTTCATTACGCCTTCACCCATTATTTATGCCCTGCGGAAATAAATTTCGCTATAAAAATAGAGTACTTTCTCTTGCCATTTCAATAGATGTCGCAATATATAAAAACTGAAATGGCGAACTCTCTTTCGTACATACTTCTCACAAACGTCAAATAAGATTTTTCGAAATAAAGGGCTTCTTTCAAAGGAAGAGCACTTGGGTCAAGCAATGAGAGAAAATATCTTCCCGAAGCGCTTTTATTGATATCTTGAACTCACTGGAAATAAAGTCCGTTCACTATTTTATTCAATCGTGCGAGTTTGAAGAACTGAGCAAGAAAAACACTGAAGTAACCACATGAACCTATCTCAATAAAACACATACGCAAAGGAGGTTCCTAAGCAGCGAAAGAAATAGTTCTAGGATGATGGACGCCTATATATGGGACGCTGTCGGACTCAACCACCTTCGCTAAGAGAAAAGCGGCACGTGGCACACAGCTCAGGTGTCCAGGTGTTGCTGACAGGCGCTGGACGTGGGCTGTTCCTATCCAGAGCTCGTAGTGGAGCAAGTGCTGAAGCGTTTCTTACCCGTGAGAAATGACCGTAGTCAGGCGAACCCGGCAGTTTTATGCAAAGTCAAAGCAAAGAAAGTAAAGGGGACGTACATTTGTTCATTTGAAAAACCGTTTAGAGGCAACACGCGCTCTTTTTCTCTCTGAATGCAACAAAAAAGTTCGTGGACCTTTCTGCTGGAAAAATTGAAAAATGATTCGCTGACTGAGAAATATCTAGTCGCTGCACGAGGTGACAATTTTCGAATGTCAAGTATTAAAACTCTTCGCAAGTTAACAGTGAAACGATCGTTGGCAAGGCGTAAGATCCCGAACGAAGAAGTTTTTTCCCGGGATGCCTTCTGCTGGCTTCAAATTAAAAGTTGAGGTTTCTCATGCAGGTGTTCCTGAGTAGTTCGTAGACAGAGTTCCGAAGCCACAAAAGTAGAAAGAACTAGTCCTTGCAATTCTTCGTTTTGTTGTTAAGAGAACTTGGATATACATTCTCACCTTAACAAGACGCTTAATTAAGGTTACGTACCTTTGAGATGCCAGCAAAATAGCCTGTAAAAATCTAGTTTCACATTAGGACAGTGGCAGCCATGCAAATACATTTTTTTATCCGTAAAAGCTGAAGAGAGCGGACCTGAAAGAAAGCTCCAATTGCAAAGATATGTGATCGATCATTAGAGATTTCCGCTCAATCTTTTGCATACTTCACGTCAATATCGCGCATACTAAAAATGTTGTTTCGTTTTTTTAGAGTGGTTCTGTGCTATCTTAATTTTCTGAGCATTACTGTTAGACTGAACATTAAGAGAAAAATTACTACGGCATTTGTATAAGGTTTCCGGACGTGGAATTTGAGAAGATAAAAAGCTCCTACATTGGAAAGTTCAATGGATGTTTGTTTCGCTGAAGAAAGCTTAACTTACTTAACAGGCATCTTTGACAAGTACGTGCCAAGAATTTGGACCTTTATGGACAATTCATTCCGGACGTTTGAATAGAAACAAAAGAGATTGCGATAGCAGCTTTAATGTCGAAGCACTAAATGCTACGACGCAAGATGGAAGCGAAAGAACTCTGAAAAGATTAACATTTTCTTACTCTATCTGCAGTACCGCGATTATCAGTGGGGCTGGTGCGGTTTGACAGATAAGATATATGAGTTATTGAGTGAAGTATTTATTTAAATTATTATGAAAAGCAGACCTACAAAGTCTTGCATTATATTTGGTAGTCTTGTGATTATGGGGATTAAATTTTCATTGCCATTGTAGTGTGATTGATCAGACTTGAAGCCTTCGCTATGACAGCTTATATATCGTATGTCTTGTGTGACCTCACAGCTCTGTATGCGCCTTTGTCGTAAGGGTTAAAACGGCCCTGGTGGCGTAGCCAGGTATAGAAGTTTTGACTACACTGAGCGTGGTTTAAAGGCGGCTGATTTGACGTCGATATTAAAGCCTCTAGCGACTCGATCATGGTCTGTCTTGGAAGAGACTCGGTCACGAAAGAGACTCGGTCACGGTCTGTGATCAGGAAGTGCGTATCTGAGAAATGGCAAACCGCGTACGGTGATGTTGGTCGGTCCCTTCGAACTGCTATATTGCGCCATTCGCGCTGTGAGCAACGGCGTCGACATTTGTCGGAAATGTACGCCACGCGCGGGGTGAGTTTGGGCTGTGACTAGCGTGAGGCACTAGGTTCGCGATTACGCAGCACAAAGCCTTGTTCTCTGCATCGGGCATTAACAGCTACCGCTTTAAAGTTTATACATCACGATGATGCAAATCCGCAGCGACGCAAAACCATCTTTTGATCATGTGTGTATCGGGCATCTGTTTAGATGTGATCGTATTTCTAATATGAATGTATAATACGCCTATAACTAAAGGCCGTGTTTAAACATTAATCTATTGTGACAAAAACTTAGTGTCTTAATTATCACCCCCTCTTTTGTTCTCCACATTCCTTTACCATTGTGCGATCGTGGGAGCGAGGCAGGTTTTTCTGGTCGACCTCTGAGCGCTTTGTAAAGATATAGGCTCCCTGCTCTAGAAGCTGACGTAGCTGAAAATAATGGCTTTCATAGGTAGCTTACAGCAATCTAATACAACATGATGAACAATAAAAAGTCTTGATGAAGTTAAACGAGTAATTATCGTATAATTCAACCAGGGCACATCCTTAAAAGCCTTATAAGCTCCATTCCATAATTTATAGAGCAGATATCTAGAATTTTTGGAAAAAGATAAAGTTCATTACATCCTCGACTCACCTGTAGCATATCCAGTTGTTGTTCCCTTATCTTATAGGCGTTCGTGCGAGTTGCTTGACGCATCTGCTGCAATATCAAAGAGGTCATAAGTTACAGGCTGAATTATGCGACCGTTTGCGAAGGGTGACGACAGGTTCACCTGTGTTGCGGCTTGTACTGACAGATATTTCCATCACAGTTTTACTACAGGAATAGAATTATTTTTTATCATGCATCAAGGCAGCAAAGAACGGCTTTGGTGAGTGCTCATGATATGTAACCTTGTTAATACATTTCTCGGCGTATATGAAAAAAATCAAATATGGTGATATTTTGTATGGTGATATCATCCCAAATAAAGTTTCACTCAGTACCACGAACGTGTGCAGCCGATTTGAAGTATTATCACTTAAGATGAGTCCTGTCTATACAAGGGGCGCCGAAACTAACCAATTACAAGTGAGTACGGCATAGCAAAGGTGTGGGCCAGCGAGGAACGCACCTGGAGCACACAAATTTTTCGTAACAGCCGCGATCAGGGAAGCGATCAGGGGAGTAAATTTATGGGAATGAACTGTTAAAGAGAGAAGCGACGCAATGCATGAGAGGTCTAGAATTGAAATTGTGCTCGAGTTTCTAGGGGCCACGAAATGATGCTATATTGTCCACTATAGAGGTCTAACATTTAAAAATGGCTCACTTATTTCGCCGCCACCAAATAACGCCAAATTCTTCACGAGAGAGCTGCACATTACCAGCTTGTGTAAAATGTAGGATCTCACCCATCTATACTCGCAGTATATTTTTATACGCAGTGAAAAACATAGAAGTTTACTCTAGTTTTCTGTGTCAGCAACAGTCAAGGACAAGGGAGTGCCAAGGAGCTAAGGCGCTTGCTTGGCGGTGAGGACGGAGTTCTCCACTTTGTTTTTGGCATTTACGTCATCAAAATCCCAGGCATCTTCCACAGAACCGGTCAATCGCTGACGCATATTACAGTCTTCGACATCAAATATTCTGAAACTCTTATGCACAACCTATGATCTTCAGTGAAAGCGTATGGAATGTTTCGCTCGAGTTGTAAACTGCACAGGCCGAAACTCGTAATACAGACCATTGCTTTCTGTCATCGGCCATTGAGATCAGTGCACTGGCCTTGAAGTTTTTATGTGACTCACGCTTTGAACTCTCAAAGCCGGCTTTACGAAATGTCGTCTCGCTTTCGAGATTCGAGCTTTTTTACCAGCAATATTCTTCATATTCCATTCAAAACAAGAAGCCTTACTGCGACTCGACAGGCACTATTGTAAAGCGTGCGCTCGAACCAATGTCTCTTTGCCAAACCTAACATCCTTCCCTGAAGAAAATTAAAATCTGCCATAAACGTTTTCGAAGCTATCATCTTTTTCCTTTCTGCAAACATGGCATATGTCACGCTCTCGGAACGGACGCAAAGTGCCGTTCTGAGCGCTAGCAATAAGTGACTGCCCGACAGACGTCTGGTAGCTTGATAATAAAACAGAACAGCGCGCACTTTGACAGGGACACGAGGAAGACACGACACAGATGAGCGCTGTGTGTCGTGCTTTCCTCGTGTCCCTGTCAAAATGCGCGTCGTTGTGTTTTAAAAATGACTTACCAACTCGCCCAAGCATCTGTTCTGGTAGCTTGACTGTGCGCGAAATATATATTTTGATCAATCTTGTTTCTCTAGAATATCAATAGATATAAGGAGGCAACATCATATGCCTCCTTGATCAGAGAGATTCCGAGGAACCCTCGAAAGTAGAAGAATACATTGTTTAGTGAATAAATGAGTGTCCGTATTCACTCTGATGCCCGCATATAAGGCAGCTTAAAAAGCCATGTCCTTACTTCTTTTCTGGGCCACTAAAACGCCTGACAACAGCGCTAATAAGCTTACACGGTTTTTACAAAAAGGGAAAAATTCATGCTCCGCATTAAGAGTATAAGACGTTAAAGTAATCGTTTAATTCCTATATATGCAGATGGTCATTCTCTACATTACCTTCATAGATTCCCGGTAGGCCTTATACCCCTCCAGGCGCTGTCGTGCAGCGCTTAAAGATGCGCCACTGCCCTGCGATGGCAAGTGCTCCCAGCAGTGGGGTTTGCGCAACCAATGTTGCTCTTCCCTAGCAGCTTCTAGCAATCAATCGCTCATTTATCTACAACCTGCCATGGTGGGCAGTTTGCTCACTATCCTATGAGCGGGTCCTGATAGCAGTGCAAGGTCACGTGGCCTAGGTGGCTCACCTGCGTCCTAGATTGCTCTATGGGAAACATCAGTCAGACCAGTCAAAGCTATACTCGTGATTTTTCGCTCACGAGCGAAAAATCACGATAATGCCGAAACCGGATTTTCTGGGGAACGGGGCCTTTAACGCTGTTGCGTTAATAAGGGCATCCACACAGAGCGACTCTATTGAAGCTAGACGAAAGTATTCATTCCAAGCCTCGTCGTGTTAGTGTCGTCCTGTCGCTTGGAGGAAGATTTAAAAAAAAAAGTGACGAGAATGCACGTGACCGACAAGAAAGTTGGAAACAAATCACAAAGGTTGAAGCTCCTTTACAGAAGTGTAGTCACAAATGTATGTTAGGCATCACAGCACTGAAGCGCTAAGCAGCGATAGCTACATTAGGAGAAAGCTTGTCTTTCTTGCACTCATTTACTTGCGCTATCAGAGAAGTTGCATTTATGTCACCGTCACCTGACAGCGTTCATTCAAAAGTGTAAGCTATTGTCATAATTTTGTAATTTCTGTGTGTTGCGTGGGTCTGTCACAGTCCAGACAGATAAGAGATGGTCATGAAGTCCACGTGATATCCATGACATTGTCAAAGAACCTTCAAAGATACCTGTTTCCAGGTCTTATAGATCATCGTTGAACTCTTCACTTATGTCCATTGTGAAATATGCCACTCATTCTGAAAGAATCAGCCCGAAATAATCCATATGCTTATAAGCGATTCTGCGTAACCTTTTCATTAATTTTTCTTTTAAGAAAAAAGAACACTTGCTGCCATTTTTGTTCGCTTTCTTGTGAAAAAGATGAAACATATGTCGGCACAGAGAAATTCGGCCTCGTGCTTCAGGCTGGTCCGGGGCGCTCGGTCCGACGGTTTATTCCGAGCGTAAAGCAGCGGGCTGAAGGGCACTGTTTTCTGTATTGAGCTTAATTATTGCACGGGGCATTTCTGGAATCCCGGAACAGATCTGGCCTACCTGCTCTGCAAGGCGTCTTGCAGGCCTGCTCTGAGCGTTATGTAAAGGTCGGAGAAACGCCAAGCCTTCTGGGCTTGTCATGTGTCTACAGCATTAGTGAGGCCCACTGATTTATGTTGAACAAAAAAATCGCATAGACACCTCGTAGCTTTATGTGCTGACAATGCATTGGCATTAGAAACTGTCAAAAATATTCTTACCGGCAGTGACACCAGTTATGGTCTGGTGACCTCACTTTCCTCCATTCACTGGGCTATTTTTATGACAAAAACGTATTTTTCCCGCTTAGGCTTTTAAAGCTATCATTTTAATAACCCAGTCTACCACATATCTCGCCTATTTAAAAATAGAAAGTTCTTCATGTATATTGTATATACAGTACTTCTGTCGGTATCTTCCTGAGCACCTGATGCGTAATAACTAAAGAGATACCAGGCATTTGCTATCGGCTCACAGAAGAATGCAGATTCTTGGAATGATTGACTCATGTCGTTTGTCGTTCAGTACTTGCTACGATAAAAACAATAACGTTGTTGAAAACAGCGAGGACTCAATACGGGATGTAAAATAACCATCATAAGATACTGCAAGCTGCATTTTCGTTAATTGTTAAATTAACCAAGGTGCGCCGCGGCGTCAGCTCAAGTCCCGAGGAAAACATAACTGCTTGAAATTAATAGGATAACCCATCCAGGCTATGCTCTCGTTTTTTTTTTTTTGACTGACATAGGCTTTCAGTACCGTGCAAAGTATACAATCGTGCGCCTGGGCTCAAGCCTCGAGTCGAGTTTCGATATTAGAAGCAAGGCAGGCGCCATGACAAAACAAAAACTCGTTACTAGTTTGTTTTTCTTGGGAAAGGCCTTGACATTCCCCATGCGTTTATTTTCTTTCCCAGTCTTCGAAGAAGAGGCTTTGTCATCAGAAGTCATGGGCAGTATTTCCTAATTCAATGTAAACTTCATTTTTTATTCTGAGGAATTATTTCTATTAAGCCAATAGCCTGTGATGTGCACAGAAAAGCATGCCGAATAGGAGTTACCACTGGTTGCGTCTGAAGCGGAATCAGCCTGCTGTATACAACGGTGTCTGCAGAGCCTGTATTTTTTTTTTTGCAGATACAGCTTCCAGACCAAAGACATCACATCAACAGTGATAATTCTAATCCCCACATAAGGCACAGGGGGATAGCCCACACCTACTTTATACAGAGAACATTCGGTGTGTATTATTACAGCTGGCAATATACTATCGTTCTAGATGTGAATGCCGGAATACCCCACTCACATTGTTGAGAGGGAGCACATGGGATGCCGACTTTGCAGTGATATAACCTCATTTCACTACATGAGCGGGGCACATACGAATTCTTGATTGATTTGAGACGCAAACACTTTCGCTGTGACCATATATAGCGTGTTTGAGAGGAGGACGGAGAGGGAAACAGCAAAAAGTAGCTGCCAAAGACGGCGTTAAAATTCAATATATGACATAAATGACCCTGAGATCAAAACAGCTGCTTTGATGCTATCTGCTGTAACTTTGGTACGCAGTACATGACGTGGTGATAATAAGCACCTTCTTGCATGTTGCAGTCTTGGTTTGGTTTGTGAGGGTTTAACGCGTCTTTCGGGTTAAAAGCCGAGCGCCATAGCAACTGCGCCACCGCGGCGGGTCTGTCTTGGCTATTCATGTGTTAGTGAATCGCTCTGTGATACCGAATCTAACCTACAGTCGTGATAAAGGTTTTCGCTGTTAGTTTTCGTAGTGTTATAGCAATCATTGTTCGGGTTGTGCTTGTAAGCTTGTTCGGCAGTGGCGCACCTCATGGGAATACCTTCCGCCACGTCCCGCGTATGTTCCTAGAGCCGTGTGGTCATAGTGCCAGTTTTCGCAAAATTATAACAACGGCAGTCACGGAAAATATCTTGCATACTATGCTGTCTTACTGGTAAACAAGCGAGCGGTTCGATAACGTTTTCTTGCCTGTCTCGAAAGCTGCTGGACGCGACATGAATAACATTAAACTCGTGTTCTGTACCCAGACGTGAATTGGAAATAAATCAAGACAATACACGTGAAAAATGTTGGCGTAACCTCTCGCTTGCAGGACCTTCTGCGGAAAAAAAAAACAGCAGAAAAAGTCGCGTTCAGATGAATGAAAAGACAGGGCGATGCTTGAGTGTCGTATTTCTACTCTTATTTTCTGCTGTTATTTTCCGTAGCTTTTAAGTCAACTCAGCATGACAGCAAATTAAATAATACAGACCGGATGCGCATTTCAAGAAGACAAAGTGCCGAGCTCATGTCCATAACTTTCGCCGTCGGCCGCAGACATCCATCCTCACCAATTTTGTGGATGTGTCCCGGAACGCGGGCCTCATGAAAAAAAGACAATCACCGGACGTTCGACTTAAGGCTACAAGAGAGCAAAGTGTGTCCTTGTGGCTAACAGACAACGCTGAAAACAAGAGTCTACACAGGTTTCTGGAAGAGAACAGCCTCCACGCCCAAATCTTCCTTATGGACAGCCTCATCCTCCGGCACATGGGAAGTCCTCGAAATAAAAAAAAGGCTGCCACCGTCTGGAAGACGTGAGAGTAACGAGCGTTAGCTTTATTGGCCATGCGTAAAACGAAAGTCTTTCCGCATCCAGCGGGGCCAGTGACGAAAACCTTGAGCTGTTCGGAAGAGTAACATCGCCTGTCGCCTCAGCTCTGTTTATTTAGCTAATTTTTCTTAATTTACCTAGTTTTATTTGAATATTCTAGAACGGCAGCATCTTTAAAGCGGTACTGTCCCTACGGGAAGAGTACGGCTGCTCCGGCGCCGGCAAGCCTAAAGGGACCACGCCATTCAAAGGAGGCTGGCTCGGAAGAGGCGGCCATGGCTTCCCAGGCTGTGGAACGACCAGAACATGGACTCGACCACCCGTCTAGCGAGACCTCATCGCTTAGTGGGGCTGAGTCAACGATCGTGGACGGTGACGAGTCAGTGGCCGATATGGCTGACGTGGACAACGAGGGCTTCAAGTTGGTGAGTCATCGCAAGCAACGAACGATAGGGATCCCGGTAGTGGTTGAGCCCACAGAAAAGGGGTTGATTTAAGAGAGAATTCCAAATTACTTTTCGTGGCCATTCAATCACTGCTGGGATCAGCTCCGATTCGAAGTCGGTTCACCATGCATGGGGCTCTTCAGCTGGATGTCTCGACAGAAGAGCAGGTTGACAAGCTCCTGCAGAGCTCTCAGATTTTTGGCATCAAAGTTAACGTGCGGTTGCCCCATTCCTACATGAAGAACACCTGTGTTATTAAGGATGTACCAAAGTGGTATTCAGAACGCGACCTACTAGATTATCGGAAACCACTAGGTGTGCTGCATGTGAAACGACTTGTGCGTCGTGTGGAGTCTCCAAGAAAAGAATGGGCTGCGAAACCTACCAACTCTATCGTGTTGACATTCGCTCCCAACTCAGAGCGCCCCGAAAAAATTGATCTGGGATTCACAAAACACGCAGTTGCAGATTTCACTGAAGTTCCTCCACGGTGTTTTAGATGCCAACGGTTTGGGCACGTGGCCAAAGTTTGCAGAAAGGATCGACGCTGTAAGCGGTGCGGAGGCGACCACGACTTTAAAACCTGCAGGGCAGATTTTGCTTGCGCCAATTGCGGTGGCGATCATCCAGCGAGTTTCGGAGGCTGCCCCTTCCGTGTGAGCGCTCTGCACCCTCGGATGTCCATTATTGCTGGTCCAAAAACCCCACCGACTGAGACGCCTGTCCCAGGATTAGACGAGTTCCCAGTATTGGAGTCTGATGTTGTTGCGTTGCCCAACAATGCCCCTAAGAGACCTGAGTCCAGCAAGACGCCAAGGCCCAGTGCGCGCGAGTCGACTGTTCGACCTCCAGCAAAAAGTGTCCATGTTCCTGAGCGGCCGGATCACAGCCAGACTCTACGGTGAGGGGGACCCTCATATGCACAAGTGACAAAACAACCAGCTACTGCGGCCAAGAGTGTGTCCCCGTCGGCATCTTTTGTCGATGTACTAAGTGAGTGCGTTGCGAAAATAAGGAGTTCAAAAATCAAGGTATGTCTGACATTCTTCATGTTTTATTTGGGGCCCTGCGTTCACATGTTCCAGCGATGGCGCCTGGTAACCTGAAGAACTTCCTACAGCTGGTGCTTTCTTTTGAGACCCTAATTTCCACCTTCGCATCAAACTTCCTTGGAAACTAAAATAGATGGGGCTAAACCTCGTGGATCTCATATGCACCGAAAAGTGCCGTTTATATTGCAGTGGAACTGCGCTGGGATTTTATGTCGGTTAGCAGAACTAAAACTTTTCTTGAAAGAGACTTGTGTTCCAGTATTGGCCCTGTCAGAAGCTGGCCTGCCAAGCGGGAGATGTTTGACTGGATATGTCGCCCATAAAAACTGCAGCACAAAGTCATTTCCTGCAGGAAGTGCTGCGCTTTACATAAGAAGAGAAATTCCACATGTTTCTTTAAGCGTTGCCCATCTTTGCACGGATGACATTGAGGTAGTGGCTGTGAGAATACAGCTCGGCTCTCGAACCCTTTCTACTGCATCCGTGTACGTGTCTCCGCGGAAGAAGGTAGCATTAGATTTGTTTCTACAGGAGCTCTGCGACCGCTGTCCAGCACCTAGAATCATCTGCGGTGATTTCAATGCCCATCATGCCGTTTGGGGTGACAGGAACACGAATTCCCGTGGACGCAAACTTGTAGAGGTTTTTGACAGTTTGGACCTGTGTGTTTCCAATGACGGAAGCCCCACTTTTTTCCGGCCTCCAGCCTCAGCGACAGCTATAGACCTGAAACTGCATTCACATGACGTCCGCGTGAGTTGGTCAACAGCGCCTGACCGCATGGGAAGTGATCACTGTCCGATTTTTGTGTTTGCTGCCGACTTTCGTATGCATGGTCCAAAAATTAGCAACGTGGTCAACTGGGACAAGTACAGAAAGCACCTAGAACGTGTTTCTGGTGATGTCGTTGACAAAATGATTGCCAGTAAGCTAGCAACAACTACGGTGGTCAAGTTACCTGATCATTTTCCGGTCCCGGATTTAAAACTCAGGAACCTTTGCGCAGCGAGAAGAAGGGCGGAGCGCCAACTCGTGCGGAAGAAGGACGACAGGCAACTGAAGACGACCTTCAATAGGCTGAATTCTTCTATTAGACGGCACACGGACAACCTGTACATTTCTCAATGGGCCTCATTCTGTGCTAGTTTGACTGTGTTCTCACCGATAACGAGAATATGGCGAGTTATTGGCAGACTTGCTGGAGGAGGAGGAGGAAAAACTTCATTTATATTTGTTATTAAAATGTGTTATTAGTGGTCGCGGGCTGTCTTCTTCATCTTCCGATGAGTTATTGCTGCCCGTCTTAACAAGGTTGGGGTCCCTGGTCCAGGGCTCCACTGAGGTATGCCGCCAGGTAGGCTCTCCGCACCAATCCGCGCTGGACGGCCGGGTCCTCGCTGGCGAGCATCCTCTCCCACTGTTCCGCACTCGGGTTTTTGTTTATTGCAGCTAGATCCTTGTTTTTCTGACACACCCATGTTATGTGCATTAACTTGGGTTTTTCTCCACACCACGTACATTTGCTGCTGTATTGCGTGGGGTAGATTTTACTTAAGGTGTTTAGATTGGGGAATGTCCCCGTTCGCAGCAGCCTCCAGCCTACTGGATCTTGTTGGTGTAGGCTGTTATGGGGTGGCGGAGACTTGCTGGAGAATCTCGCCCTTCGAAGCCTTTTGAAGCTCTTGCAATACGCAAGGAAAAACCTATTGCGTGCTTGGCAGAGGAATTTGCAGACGCACTGGTACGCGCTGATTCTGGAATAGATATATATACACCACCTGCTTCCTCCAGGTCTATCATGGACGTCCCGTTCACGCTTTGTGAGCTTCAGACTGCGCTCAGTGGTCTGCGGCGCCGGTGTTCACCAGGTCCCGATGGCATCACCAATCAAATGCTGAATAATCTCCCTTACAACTCAGAAAGGAGCTCCTCAACCTCATCAATCGAGTTTGGGAGACTGGCGATGTTCCTCCGTCATTGAAGGTGGCACATGTAGTTACAGTACTGAAGCCTGGCCAAGACATGACAGACCTTGCCTCGTATCGCCCTGTGTCATTGACCTCCTGTGTAGCTACGTTGATGGAGAAGCTGGTAAATGAACGCTTATCATGGTGGCTTGAGGACAGCAAGGCACTGCCATCATGTATGACAGGATTCCGCCGAGGTCTTAGTGCCCAAGATAGCGTCTTAGACTTGATCAGTCACATTGAACACCAGAGAGCTTTCGGCCTTTCCACCTTAGCCATTTTTCTTGATGTTGCCAAAGCTTACGACAGCATGCTTCAGAGCTCAATTCTAAACACTTTGCAAGGCATGGGCATACAGGGCCATATGTTAAGATTCATTTACAAGTTTATAAGTGATCGCGCGGTTCGTGTACGGTTAGGGAGTACGTTAAGCACCGAAAAGGTTCTATCACGCGGTGTGCCTCAAGGAACTGTTCTTTCCTCCACGCTCTTTAACGCCGTAATGGCTGGCCTACCCGATTCATTGAAAAAAAGTTGCAGACAAGTGCGTATGTCACTTTATGGTGACGACATCTGTATTTGGATTACTGGCTACCAACACGAGCAGTTAGCGCCGATAGCTCGACAGGCTATACTTTCGGCACAAGCTTACCTTCAAGGTGTGGGGTTGTCTCTTTCAGTGGACAAATCCGGCTTTATTCTGTTTCGAGGTGTAGGAAGACGTCAAGCGCGGTTGAATATAGACCTCGGTCACTCTTGCATCCGTCAATTCAACCACGCGCGTTTCCTGGGCGTCATTATTGACTCCCGTCTACAGTGGCGAAAAGCTGTAGACGCGATTGTTTCATCTATATCTTCTCGTCTCAATGTGATCCGGAAAATTGCACGTGAGCAATGGGGAAACCATCCTTCTTCAATGGTCAAACTTCATGAAGCGCTGGTGGTCAGCCGGATAATGTAACAATTACCTTTAATTTCCCCCTCGGCATCACAACTTGAGCGTCTCGAAGTTGTCCACAGAAAGGGCCTAAGAAGAGCCATTGGAGTTCCCCAGGCGGCTGCGAATAAGCCTTAGCCTTATCGCTTCTCAGAGCCTATTAATGCATCTTGACCGCTTAGGAGAGACGGTAGCTGGGCGATTCCTTCTCCAGCGTCTCTGCAAGAGAAGGCTTACTTGGCACTCAATACTCTTAGTTCTTTAGGCAATAATGTCCGAAGGCAAAGGAAACGATTGAAACCCCCCTGGTCTTTTCCGACCCTCGACTGTAAGGTCACAATTCCCCATGTGAGAGCAAAGCGCAGCTCTCCTTTGGCAGCAACGCGTTCGCTTGTACTGGAATACTTGGAAACAGAGTATGCCTGCCATCTTCAAATTTTCACGGATGGTTCTGTTGACAAGGTCATACAAGCTAGCGCAGCGGCTTTTTACATTCCTTCTTTAGACTGTAAGTGGTCCGTACGCTGTACTGCTGTCGTATCCTCCACAACGGCTGAAAGTGTTGCTATTGAGGCGCCTTTACGGAAGTTAGGGTCTTGTCCGGCTCAACCTGTTGTCATCCTAACTGCTTCAAAATCTGCCCTTCAGAGGTTAGAGCGTGGATTCCCTACTGACGCCTTGTCTCTAAGCTCTCTACGCTTGGTGTAGAATCTGCAAAGCAAAGGCTTTACTCTAGATTTCCAGTGGGTGCCCTTTCACATAGGAGTCAACGGTAATGAGGTGGCAGACAGTCTCGCCCATAAAGCTCTCTCAAGGATTCCATCAAAAAAAGTACCTCAATATGGGAAAAGTCTCTGCAGGAAAACGGTGCTCGATCACTTCTGTACCCTGTGGAGTGCGTCCCACAAGCCATGTGTGACCAAGGGACTGAGAAGATCTCAGGCGACCCTTCTACATCCAATTCGCACGGCCTCAGCTCGCACTCCTGCCTGGATGCATAGGACGGGCGTGGCATCGTCTCCGCTATGTTATTTATGTAGTGTGTGCGGGGATATCGAACATTATATTATGTACTGCCCAGAGTACAACGTGGAAAGGCATGTGATGTTCGCTTCTTTCAAGAAGACAGGAACCCGTCACAGCACAGTGGAGGACATTGTCTACCCGAGTGGAAACCAGACATGCAGAAGGGAGGCTGCAGGCCTTCTTTTAAACTTTCTGCAGAACACGGATGTTGTTTTTAAATGGTGACAGCAGGAACGGACTATGGCCTACTGTGATTGAATGTGTGCGTAGATGGTGTCTTCCGGAGTGGACTACTTTATACTGTGAGGGAATGTGTGTATGGAGTGTGGCACTACAATAGCCTATGTTCTACTGTGACTGAATATGTGCATAGATGGTGACTTCTGGAGTGGACTGTGATGTGAACTGTGTGGATTGATTGTGTGCATAGATGGTGACTGCGGGAGAGAATGTGTGCTATTATAAGAGACTGTGCGCTTAGCGGGGAAGATGCGGCATTGTTAATATCGAAGGGACGCTGCGGGGGAGCAATTGCCTGCAGCTAAAGCAAGGCTAACCCCATCTGTAGCATTCAACACCTCAACCTCAACCTCCAAAAATAACTTTTCCACCTATCGGAGCGATCGACGTCTAGCGCCATCTATCAGAGAAATTAAGATGCAATTATACCCGCTGTCGACTTACACCTCCTCAATATACGTCCCAAACGGAATCGGCTTCGTTTGAGGGGTCAAGGTGGGCCTGGAATTCGGCTTGCGGTGCGATATGGTAACGCTTCAATTAGTAATTGCATGTATTCAATGTTTACCTATTATATATTGTGGTTTTATGTTTGTACCGCAAGCCATTAGGTTTTATTTGCCTACCAAATTCGGTGCACAACTGTCTCAGGGTGGGTGCCCCTTGTCGGAGTATTTATAGCGGAACGAATGTATACATATGCAACGGTCCCGTCACGGGACAGTTTTCCTACCCGCCGTTCTGTGCCTATGTTTTTGCGAGGAATACCAGTCCCTTCCAGGCCCGTGGTCAATAAACTTCTCTTCAGTCTGATATTTTTAGCGAGGAATGGGAGCGCTCAACTATGTTTTTTGGCCGCCATCTTGGATTTGAGAAACCGAAACTATGCCGCTATTTCGTCCCCTGACGTCATACTCACACCGTTCCGCCTCTATCCACCATATTGGGCCGTGACGTCGTCATTGGCACATGGCAGGGCGTTGTTTCTACAATGCCATTGTAGATGGCGCTACAAATCTCACTGCGAGATGTGCTGTTTTCTAGTTGCTGCCACACATGGCGCTATGATCTCAGGGTGGCAGCTGACCCCACGAAATCTCGAAACGTGATGAGTGAGAGCTAACGCTGTTAAAAATCAGACAGCCAGAAGCACTTTAAAATTACGACGCCGTTGGAAAATAGCACGAGCTTTTAGGCCAGTAAGCTGGCCTATTGGATGAACGCTAGTACGGCGAAGAATGTGAGTGGCTTTGAAATCTATGAAAGAGGGCGGAAAGCGCGTATAATCGAAAGCAGTCCTTGTAGATATATTCCTTACTCAATAACTGCAGTTTACTATGCGCAGACATCTGCAATTTAAGTAAAAAATGAGATAGCGGTTGGAATTCTTTCAAAAGATAAACTGCAGAGAGTTGAGTGCCGTGCTTAATTCGGGCTGTTCTTCCCTACTGGCTGCGTAAATAAATATCGGAGGATAGTATGCAGTCTCTGAACATTTCTTTATTTCAGCTTTGGAATTATTTCTTCCTTAGAATTATCTAATTGACTGCCGGCTTTGGCGCAATTATCTTGGCAGGGAGTGCTCAGAGGTCTGAGAGGGACAACTTTATATATTTATTTGCGGCCTTTTTTGCGTGTCGAGAACGCATGCCCGGCCGTATATTATGGCTGCGTTGCAGTGCCAGACAAGAAGATGTGCCTAAAGATTTCATGCATGGTAGAGCAGGGTCAATATTACAGAACTCCTCATAATAGAAAGAGAAGCGAAAAGATGATTGCTTCTAAGCAAAGCCGTTCATCCTTCTGTCTCAGATAGTGAGTAACCTATTTGCTTAATGAAATCTAAAGTCTGACGAAATCTCGCCTGGTCGGGTAGAAGATTCATGACTGAAGAAAAAGGGAACGCCGACCAAAAGTTTGTTGTTTAAAACGAAGACGCTTCGGCTTCCATACGGAAGCCTTGATCACGGCTTCCGTATGGAAGCCGAAACGTCTTCGTTTTAAACAACAACCTTTTGGTCGGCGTTCCCTTTTTCTTCAGTCATGAACCTATTCGCTTCTTCTTAATTCGCGCTAGACTGCGCTTTGCCACTAAAATATAGAATTGAGCCTCGTAATATCTGGAACAAAAGTAGAAACGGGGACATTTGTGGCCTTTGTGTTGAAGTTTTGGTTGATAAAATTTTCTGAAAGGGCTATTTTAAAATTGTTGTTATTAGGCCAGGCGCTATGCGCCCCCTGAACGTTAGTAAGGCTTTAGTAGCCGATTTTAGCGGCATTATCTGCAATGATCCAGGTAGGACGTCACTGGACAAAATGTAGTCTGATAGAATCATTGACCATCTGCGTTTTTAATTGTTTAAAAAAGCCGTTGAAGCAACAAAGAAATTTCTATTAGGTTGGGCTGCTTCGCCCCGAAGCTATGTGCCTAATGTGGCGCTTGTTGGCAACGCTTACATCATAAAATTCTGAGGGGCATAGCGTGTTCCTTTGCCTATTTTGTTAATTTGTTTAATTTATAATACTGTCAACACTCATTTGCAGGTCATTACAGAGAGGCAAAAATGCAAAAAAGAATAAACGTGTCACGCTTGCAATGCGCAATACAGGATAACAAAAAGTAACAAACTTCCCATGACTGTCAGCTACCCGATATACTATAAAAGAAATTTGTGACGTTGAAATACATTCATATTAACAGGGATCTCATTTCTATGCATAGTGGCTAAGCATATCGACAAATGCTGCTACACCTTAATGCTCAGTGGCATCAGGGGGCAGTTAGTTGTTAGTAGTTAGAGGGCAGTTAGTAGCGGAAGGAAAAAATAAGCAACAAAAGAGGTTAGCTCACATAATGTGTGGTCGGGCTGCTTTATGATTGTTCAAGCGGTTTCTAATTGCATGGTTTTTAATTTCTGCTTTTTACATCTCGTAACTAGTAACTTTAGGCCGCATGAGTTCAATATTTCATTTACTGAATCTGCTTGTCTATATTTGGAACAAATGAGTCGCGCAGCGCGTTTTCGAAATTTTCCTCTTTAAGTGGAAAGGATTTTCTGATGAAGAGCTCCTACAACTGACGGATATTATAGAGAAGGTCGCATAAAAAGTTTGTATGGCTTTAGTTTAACGTCTTTCGTTGCCCTCCACAAATTTGCTCTTCGGAAACACACTTTCGTTTGGGCCGCCGCACTTACATTTTTAACATGATTGCGCCAACTTAGATAAAAAAGAAAATGACGCCGAAATATTCTTGAAAGTACTAGGAAAGAGCAAATAATATGCTGAAAAAACTCCTTCTTTTTATTGGTCAATTGAGTAAAAGTGTTCTTACTGAAATTATCTTTCATTCCCTATTTCTCCCACCAAAATGCAAAAGCTTGAAGGTTTAAGTTAATGTTAATTTGATCTTCTACACTTATTACAGGCGCATATATGACACAATCATCCGCGAACAGTGTTATCTTTCAGAAGGTTCAACAGCAGCTACTACACCACTGATGTGAACCTGAAACGGCACTAGCCTCAGCTCAGAGCCCTATCGCGCTCACAATATACACCAAAAAAGCCAGATTCACAACCGTCAACCGCCTGGCTGTGCTGAGCCAAATATTAAACCATTTCAAACAATTTCCTTTATTGCCAGCAATTTTCACTTTCAGTAGCAGTTTACGATGAGGAACTTTCTCTGCGGCTTCCTGTGCCTTTTGTCGAGCCGTTTGTTCACCTTTTAGCCGACGTGACCATCGACTTACACTACAATAAATTTGATATGCTTTCTGTTCCTTTAAAACGGACAACAGCAGGAGATCACAAGCTTTTAAACATGGTGCACAAATTGGCTCAGCTCTTCACTGTAGGAAACTAGATCCAAAGTCATTTGTCATTGTGGAAAACGAATGCATCTTCAAATGTTGCTTCGGGCCAATCGTGCACACGTTCTCAGTTTAAAAAAATTGCTGATAGCCTAGCTCTGTTAGGCCAGTATATACGTAGCGAAAGCGCGGAGACTTCTGCATCGGAAGACTGCTTTCACTAGATTCTCCTTTATTCACGGTGAAATCTTGAGCCGTCGTGGCGGAGTGGTAGCGTCTCCGCCTCAAACGCCAAAGGCTCTGGTACGATTCCGAGCCTCGGAACAGGTTTTTTTTGTTATTCCTTGAGTGTGCGGTGAGTTTCAATGGCTCCCATAGATCCCGCCACAGAATACTTTGCTTAGCGGTTAAGCGCAGGCTCTGTTAAGGCGCCTTTATGCTCCGGCGTAACGCGCGCACGTGCTGCACGGCGACATAACATCGGCCAAAGCGAGACACTTTATACGCCTACTGCGCTTGACCGGCGACGCGTTCGGCGGCTTCGGCGCACTCTGGCCGCACTGGCGGAGACTTGGAGCACTTCTCTGATTCCCGCCCAGTGCCCCAGCCAGTACCGCCGGCCCGACCAGACCGGTTCGGCTCCGCGGTTAGGCGCGCATTGTGACGTCATGTGCCTCCTCGGAGCACCGCCACGGTGAAATCGCAAGTTCGCGGACAGTAAAGATTTCGCTCTAAAATGCGTGACTATAGTTTCGCGCAGGCGTCGTCTAACGATATAGTTATCTGCAACTCAGCGTCTCTTCAGCCAAAAGCAGAGTACCTATTTTTGTGTCATATTTGAATAGCGCAATTAAACAACGGGACACAACGAAGAATGGACCCCACAAGCGCTGAAGTCCATTCTTCGTTGTGTCCCGTTGTTTTATTGCGCTGTTCAAATATGAATCAGTACCAACTCGCCCAGTTCGCAGCCTTAATGAATGCTATTTTTTGTGTTTAATACAGCGAAGTTGCGATTGAAAATGCTATAAAGGCAAAAGCTGCAATAAAAGCAGGTTATAACGTGATTAAAAACAAATTCTTAAAATTGTAATGTAGCCACTGTCACTACTCAGTCTGTACTCGATCCCAGTAGTTGCTCGCAGCGCTATAGGTTTAAGTGAGTGCAGAAATGACGTTGTGACACTCCGGAATGTAGTTCTATTGTCAAATAAGCATACGGGCATATGGGACAATATTCTTTAAAGCACGCATGCGCCAAAAGCTGTTTCATATCGAGCCTTGACGTACGCTGGCGTTACATACACTATGTCACGTTTTTAGCGTGCGCGACTCTTGCGCGCTCTAAAACATCGTTTCCAAAATGGCGGCACCCTGCGAAGCAGGACCCACGCCTGGGACTAAATTCGTAGTTGTTACTGCCATTTTCAGTACTTTCATTGACCAAGAATGACGCACCAAGCCTTTTCTTCGTCTCATGTATCCTGCAACAAAATTTAGGAGCAATAAATTTGCTTTATTTTTTATTTATAGCGACTATTCTGACGCATATAGCCCTAAAGAGAAGCGTCGGTGTGTGGGCAAAATAACTTCCCGTTTTAAGAACCATGCGGTGCCAATATATGCGGAGCTTATTGCTGCGTGTTTGTTTGCATGCACTGAACTCGAAGTGCATATGTCACAAATAGCGTAACGTCCCGCAAAATACTTGCGTTTAGGGCGCGTAAGAGTGCTTAAGCTTATGCTAGGTAGACAGCGTCAATTTATGCTCATTTCCAACACCATCTGTGTACGCCGCAAGAAGATGTCTCGCAAATGGCGTACGCGGAGCGACACATTTAATGCGCTCTCTTTATTGGCTGACCAGCTCTCTGGCTTTGGTAGTGCAGAAAATTATTAATAGGATGGAATATATGTCACAAACATGGCAGTATTTATCCTCTTTAATCGTGTTTTATTGCAGTTTCGGTAGACGATCACGAACTGGCCCGACAACAGCTCTTGTTAAAACACATATCCTCTTTAATGTGTTGTTTAAGTTAACTTTTGTAGATGGCCCATGTAGTTAAAATAATTATGTACCTTTGGGATGTAGGTTATTAGCCGTAGGCGCCTACGAACACGCGGTGTATACCCAACCATTCTGGACAAAATCGTGTTTGAGCGAAAAAAAGTTCATGAACGCAATTTTTTCATATTGCTACGGTTGTGCTTGTGCTTGGAACGCTCGTGCTTGGTGCGCTCGCGCTTGGAACGCGAAGAGGACGAAGTGCGTTTCTGCTGCTGGGTTTCGCGTGCCCGGTTGTTCGGCTGCGTGGCTGTAAGCTGTTTCCCTGTAAATATATTTTTCCCTTTTGGTGTGCACATCTTCACGTTACATTATTGATGTGAGGTGCGGGGTACAGCCACAGCAAGCACGGAACTTCGCAGCGGTCGTCAGCTCGCTGGCTCTTCAACCATGACCAGCGAAGGGGCCGCTCCGTCGGCGTCCGCCAACCCGGCGTTCATCATTGCCCATCCGAGAGATCCTGGGACCTTCAACGGAACGGACGGCGTCGACGTGGAGGACTGGCTCGCAATGTACGAGCGCATGAGCACACACAACAGGTGGGACCCGACCCTAAAGTTGGCCAACGTCATCTTCTACCTGACGGGCACTGCCAGGGTATGGTTCGAGACCCACGAGGATGAACTCACCAGCTGGGATCTCTGCAAGCGCAAGCTTTGTGACCTGTTTGGTAAGCCATTCGGGCGTCAGCTCGCTGCGAAGAAGGAGCTCGCATGCCGTGCACAAACGTCCACAGAGTCCTATGTATCATACATTCAGGACATATTAGCTCTCTGCATGAAAGTCGACGCCACTATGTCAGAGTGCGACAAAGTAGGTCACGTGCTCAAAGGCATCGCAGATGACGCCTTTAACCTTCTTGTATACAAGGACTGCGGAACGGTTGACGCAATCATCAAGGAATGCCGCCGGTTCGAACAAGCGAAGAGCCGCCGAATTTCTCCGCAGTTCACGCGGTTGCCGAATACGACTGCGACGTCGTCCTGTGTTGACTCGACTCCACCGAGCCGTCTGCCGACATCTGAGAGCCTGACACGACTTGTGCGCCAAGAAGTAGAGGCAATGTCCCCCGTTGCGCTTCATCCACCCGCAACAGACAGTACTCCAGCAGTATCCCTTATACAGGCTGTCGTTCGCAAAGAATTTGCCAATCTTGGGATTCAACCTGTTTGCTCAGTTAGTGCCCCATATGCTCGCCGCATGTCCCCGGAGCTCGGTTCTGAACGTGCATACTACCCTCGACGCAGCCGCAATCCAGATGAATAGAGAACACCTGATGACAGGCCCATCTGCTTTAACTGCTCCCGAGTTGGCCACATATCTCGACACTGCCGAAGCCGTCCGTCCTCGACCTACAGCCGCTACCCGCCAGGTTCTGCATATTCCCGCCGCTCTCCCTCGCCCTCGGAAACGACCTCTTCTGGCCACAACGCTCAGACCCCGCTTACCAACCGTTCGTCGTCACCTCAGCGCCGTCGATCTCCATCGCCCCGACCTCGCCGCCCTTCGTCGCCGGCCCCATATGCCCACTCCCGGTCGGAAAACTGATGGCTGCAGCGTCTGGGGGTGATGCTGCTCTGACGACCCGACCAGAAAACCCTCCTTTAACTCTTCATGCTCATCGGAACATCCTTAACGTCGACGTGGACGGGGTCCCTGTTACCGCTCTGATCGACACTGGAGCGCACGTCTCAGTCATGAATGCTCGTCTTCGCCGTCGCCGAAGGAAAGTGCTCACTCCTGCCCCCTCAACTGTGGTCCGTGTTGCAGATGGCGGTATGTCTATTGTCGTCGGAATGTGTACTGCTCGTGTTTCAATAGCCGGCCGCCATACTTCTGTGCTCTTCACTGTCCTCGAACACTGCCCTCATGACATCATTCTCGGCCTTGACTTTCTCACCGACCATTCCGCCCTTATAGATTGCGCCACAAGCATCGTTCAACTCGCTCTACCTGTTCCTTCAGAGCCACCGGATCCAATTGTTCACCGACTGTGCACCGCCGACTTTGTCCGCCTGGACCCCGATGCCGCCACTTATGTCCGTTTCTCCTCGGTCCCGCCAGTTCCCGATGGTGACTACATCATTACTCCGGTTCCTGATGTGCCCTTTACACGCAGTGTTGCCCTTGCGCATACAGTTGTCACCATGTCGGCAAATCAAGCGTCCCTTCCGGTTCTCAACTTTGCCTCTTACGTTCAGCCGCTCCCACAAGGTATGTCGCTCGCCACGCTGTGCCCTGCTGCCGAATGCGTCGTATCGGCGGTGAGAAGCGTCCCACCCTCGTCGAACTGCCGCGACTCTGACGTCCCACCACCTGATGAATATGCAAAAATGATTGCTGCTGACCTCTTACCAGGGCAAGCTCACGACCTTCGGTATCTTCTGTCGTCTTTTCGCGACATCTTTGACTTCGATGACCGCCCTTTGGCTCGAACATCTGTGGTCACGCATCGCATCAACACCGGTGACGCAGCTCCTATTCACAGACGACCCTACAGAGTGTCCAGTACAGAACGCACCATCATACAGCAAGAGGTGGACAAGATGCTCAGTAAAGACATCATAGAGCCCTCGTCGAGCCCTTGGGCCTCACCAGTTGTGCTGGTTAAAAAGAAGGACGGCAGCTGGCGCTTTTGCGTTGATTACCGGCACCTAAACAACATAACAAAAAAAGACGTCTATCCACTCCCAAGAATAGACGATGCTTTGGACTGCCTTCACGGAGCCAAATTTTTCTCTTCAATTGACCTTCGGTCCGGGTATTGGCAAATCTCTGTTGATAACAATGACCGCGAAAAGACGGCATTCGTCACACCGGACGGCTTATATCAGTTTAAAGTTATGCCATTCGGTCTCTGTAATGCGCCAGCTACCTTCGAAAGAATGATGGACTCCTTGCTTCGCGGCTTTAAATGGTCCACATGTCTATGTTACCTCGACGATGTTGTGGTTTTTTCGCCCACGTTTACCACGCACCTCGAAAGACTGGCGAGCATTCTTTCTGTCTTCCGTCGAGCCGGGCTACAGCTCAATTCGTCGAAATGTCAATTCGGTCGCCGCCAACTCACCATTCTCGGACATCTAGTCGACGCTTCTGGTGTCCGCCCGGATCCTGTTAAAGTTAAAGCCGTCAAGGACTTCCCTATTCCCCAGTCGTCTACGGATGTGCGCAGCTTCGTCGGCCTCTGCTCGTACTTCCGCCGTTTCATCAAAAATTTTGCCGGCACCGCTCGCCCCCTGACCGACCTTCTAAAGAAAGACACCCCTTTTACCTGGGGCCCTGCCCAAGAGGAGGCCTTTTCTTCGCTAGTCGACTTACTCACCTCCCCACCTATTCTGGCCCATTTTGATCCGTCGGCTCCGACTGAAGTTCGCACAGACGCCTGCGGTTATGGGATTGGCGCCGTGCTAGCCCAACGTCACCAAGGGCAAGAACGCGTTATTGCATATGCCAGCCGCCTCCTTTCTACAGCTGAGCGAAATTACTCAATTACAGAGCGCGAGTGTCTAGCTCTTGTTTGGGCCGTAGCTAAGTTCCGACCGTACCTGTTTGGCCGTCCATTCTCCGTAGTGACCGATCACCACGCCCTTTGTTGGCTGTCTTCACTGAAAGACCCCACAGGCCGGCTCGGACGTTGGACGTTGCGCCTCCAAGAGTATTCTTACACTGTTCATTACAAGTCAGGGCGTCTCCATCAAGACGCCGACTGCCTGTCTCGGCACCCTGTAGAGCCGCCTGATCCTGGAGACAACGACCTCGGCCCGTGCCTCTTCGCTATCTCCGATCTGGTTAACATCGCGGACGAGCAGCGACAAGACTCTTCCTTGCGTATTCTCATTGATCGCCTCAACTGTGCCAGCCGACATCCTTCATTGCAACTGTTCGTCATTCAGGATGGCGTCCTATACCGCCGCAACCTTCGTCCTGACGGACCTCCGCTCCTGCTAGTCGTTCCCCAGCGCCTCCGTTCATCTGTCCTAGCGGAACTACACGACCTACCGACCGCACGCCACCTCGGCGTCTCCCGCACATACGATCGGGTCCGACGCCGCTTCTTTTGGCCTGGTCTGTACCGCTCTGTTCGGCGTTACGTTGCCTCCTGCGACCTCTGTCAACGCAGGAAGAGACCATCAACGTTGCCTGCTGGCCTTCTACAGCCTATTGACGTACCTCTCGAACCATTCTACCGTGTTGGACTCGACCTTCTCGGACCTTTCCCGACGTCCTGCTCCGGCAACCGTTGGATTGCTGTCGCGACCGACTATGCGACCCGGTACGCTATCACGCGTGCGTTACCAACAAGTTGCGCAACCGATGTCGCCGACTTCCTATTGCAGAACGTAATCCTTCACCACGGCGCTCCACACCAATTGCTGACGGACCGCGGCCGCTACTTTTTGTCCCGAGTAGTTGACGATATCCTCCGGTCCTGTGGCACGCAGCATAAGCTCACTACAGCTTACCATCCCCAGACGAACGGGCTTACCGAGCGCCTCAACAGGACTCTGACCGATATGCTATCCATGTATGTCTCGCCCGACCACCGCGATTGGGACGTTGCCTTGCCTTATGTAACATTTGCTTATAATTCGTCGCGGCATGATACCACCGGCTATTCTCCTTTCTACCTTCTGTTTGGTCGGCATCCTGCGCTGCCATTGGATACATTACTACCGAGTTCTACTGCCTCGACCACAGAGTATGCACGTGACGCCATCTCCCGAGCAACTATGGCCCGTGAAATCGCCCGAGACCGGCTCACCGCATCTCAGACCTACCAGAAGTCAGTTTACGACCGCCGGCATCGACCAGTACACTATCCGCCGGGCTCACTCGTCCTCCTTTGGTCTCCTTCTCGCCATGTCGGTCTCTCTGAGAAACTTCTACGTCAGTACAGTGGCCCTTATCGAGTTCTCCGTCAGGTGACCGACGTGACCTACGAGATTACACCTCTTCATGCTCCGACGTCGTCCACTAGCCCTTTGACTGACGTCGTTCATGTAGTCCGTCTCAAACCGTACCACACGCCTGCTACATCATCCACTTAGCACCGGGACGGTGCTTTTGCCGCCGGGAGTTATGCTACGGTTGTGCTTGTGCTTGGAACGCTCGTGCTTGGTGCGCTCGCGCTTGGAACGCGAAGAGGACGAAGTGCGTTTCTGCTGCTGGGTTTCGCGTGCCCGGTTGTTCGGCTGCGTGGCTGTAAGCTGTTTCCCTGTAAATATATTTTTCCCTTTTGGTGTGCACATCTTCACGTTACAATATGTTGCAAGATTTCACTATAACAATCAGGATATGCGCAGATCTCCAGTGGGCAGGCATACATTTTTTTTACTTTGAATGCTTTTGCTATCGTCTAAAGCGGCCCAATTTGTTTTCTAAGGCGGTCTTAACTGCTCGATGCGAGCAACGAAAAACATTAAACAATTTTTCTACAAATCGGAAGAATAGTCCGTTACCTTAATATTTCCAAAACAGTGCCTCATAATTTTCCAATATTCAAAATTTTGGTACCATAATGCTGGACATGCTAGCCGTACATGGTTCCTCCCGTCAATAAACCGGATGCAGAGGAGGATGCACGCGAAGATTGTTCTGCTTGTATTTTTGTTTTTTGCTCCTCATGGTTTCCCTTGCAGTACGGAAGGAATGGCGTACGTCTCAATTTTATTCTTTCTGATGAGCTTCTTTTCGCGGTGCGATGATCTTGCCGGCGGCTCGCAACCAAAGTGATCTACCCGCCGCGGTGCTCAGTGGTTAGGGCGCTCGGCTACTGATCCGGAGTTCCCGGGTTGGAACCCGACCGCGGCAGCTGCATTTTTATGGAGGCAAAACGCTAAGGCGCCCGTGTGCTGTGCGATGTCAGTGCACGTTAATGATCCCCAGGTGGTCGAAATTATTCCGGAGCCCTCCACTACTGCACCCCTTTCTTCCTTTCTTCTTTCACTCCCTCTTTTATCCCTTCCCTTACGGCGCGGTTCAGGTGTCCAACGATATACGAGACAGATACTGCGCGATTTCCTTTCCACAAAAAACCAATTATTAGTTATTAACCAAAGTGACCTGCACAATAAACAAATTCTCATCTTTAAGAGTGTAAATCAGTTGTCCCCAGACGAACACCCATTTCCAATTGTTGGGCGCTAAAGAAGGGTGCAGAGATCAGCACCCTTAAGGAACGGTGCACTTAATGATACTTTAGAAAGTATAATAGTTTCACCCTCATTAAAGGGTACTATTTTTCCGTAACACCTCTACGAATGCATGTTTGAAGGGTACTCCACATTGATTCACCCATGAAGGAAAAGCTTTGGAATGATGCGCGCCCTCTAAACTTTCATACTGTGCACCCTTCCTAGAGGGTGCTGATCTTTGCAACCTTTTTAGCACCCAAAAGGGTGTTCGTCTGCGGACAGCTGATTTGCACCCTTATCGGTGAAAAATCATTTAGTGGGTGCGCACGTGTGCACCGGAAGGCCATGAAGTGGCAAAGTGGTGTGTGAACGTGAGCGGTTCTTGAGATGTGAGATGATTGGTGAACCAAAGACAGTGTCTACAAGGGTCTATGGCGTTTGCCAGAAAGCCTACAAAAAGAAGACCGTCCTTTACCCGCTTCAGTCTGCTCCTCGGGGATTCGAACCGCCGCCGTGCACTCTCGGGACTCGAAGTCGCCGACGACACGGCATCTTTCACGACAACCCGCTTGCTGTCCCAGAAGGACCACCGCCTTCATGAACCACTTCGTGTCATGGTAAATGGACTGTCACTGCATCCTCGGCCACTGTATGCTTGTTTTCAAATTCTCTTCAATTTGAACCTTTTCTTCTCATTTTACTATCTGCCCTCTTTAATAGTAATCGCTTGCGTGTCCGTGTAATCTGCATGTGTTTCTTCAGCGAAGTGTAAATCTTTGTCCTTAGAACACTTTAGCAGACGTGACGTCGTATTCCGTGATTAATGTAACCGCTTGTTTAATTTGCCTGTGTGTGTCTTCCTGATAATATATTTGCTGTTACCTGAATTAGTGCCTCTGTCTTCTTCTGAACTGTCAACATAAACTGGCGAACGTTGGGCGTCAAACTCCGCCCCTTTTGCCTAGTTTCGGGAAGGTGCCTCCCATATCTGGCGAGCCGTTACAGCCCACATGACACTCCGGAACAGCATCTTAAAGAAAAGCACACCATTCTTTTTTATACCTCGGTGACTGGTGAACGCGCTACTGGGATTTAAAAGCAGGAGGATATTTTATTTCATACCAGTGTTTGTTTATTTCTTGTTATTGAAGAAGGAGCAAACGCAAAATGCAAGAAGCCTGACAAAGATTTTTGCTCCATGCGCAGTTCGCACGCAGGAAATAAAGACAAATAAGATGAATTTGCCACGGGCGCGCGAGAGTCTCTCGGGCTAGTCACGTGATATGGCTGCAACGCCACTAACACCGACGCGTAACCGGCTAGCAAGTCATGAAAGAGCTGCGTTGTAAAATTATTTGCCACATTGAAGACAATCCATCTGTTGGGTACGCCAACTTTCTTTCCTTCTTTATTTTTTCGGCCAGAAACTAATGCAGTTCCCTTGAGCATACTCATTATTAGCATTGTTCTATCATGTAATAAATTTTGATTTTTCGCTGGACCAATGCCTTTCTAGAGCTGCCATGGCAACGGAATCCCGCAAGTCTTGGTAAGGCTGCGTTCATTCAGGCTCAGGCGAACCATGAAAATTGCACATGTGCTTCTTTGGAGAGCAAAATTTATATCTCATGCCTAGAAAGGCTTTTCGCAGAATTGATCTTCACGTCAACGTGAATAGTGTCCTAGGCTCCTGGGGTATTCATCTGATAGACTCAGATGCGCTTGTGCAAGAAAAACACCGCATCAAAGAGGTCGTTCCAATCGAAAGCCAGTGAAGCTTATCAGAGATTTTTATTTTCGCGCCCTTTACCTTTTTCTTGCGAATAAAGGCGCAATCAAACATGAAGAAAGCAAGAACATCACGAGCACTCCCAAGCTTGCACAACCTGCTGCGACAAACTGCGTATGAAACTGCATCGAATGCACTGCGCGCTGCCCTCCATGTTCAGTTGCCCTGCCGGCTTGCAAATTGCAGTAATTGGTCGCGCACACATGAGCCCTTCATGCGGAAACAACAGACAAGGTATTCTACGATATACGTTCAGCGCCAGGTAACAAAGGTAGGATAAATGAGAACATCGATGAACATTTCCCTCCGATCCCCACAGGGCCCATCTACTGGATGAGCAACTATACATCCCAGACAAAATAAGCGCCATCATTGGAAAAAGAAGAAAAAAGAAAGTCGTACCTATCCCGAAGATAGCAAAGCCCCAAACAGATCTACAAGGAAAGCAAACCATGTGCAGACCAGAAGAAATGGTGATCCATTCCGCGATGCCCAGCTCCGGTGCTCAAAGGGCACGCATGAGTTGGGATACTAACGTAAAGACGCGTTCGACCCAGAGAGGCGATAATGCCAGCAGTTTGGCGCCGATGGTTCTTCGTCGAAGGTGAATCTCCCCACGCGTCTCACGAGGCAGGCCTGCCGAAGCAGTGGCTTTGTTTTCTTTTTTTCCGTGGTGACGTCAAAGCAGGATTCCAGCCGCTATTCTGAAAAAGCAAGCATCAGACATTGTAAGACCATTCCTTAAGTGCTCCCAAAGAGCGTATCTGTGCATTTGGATTGAAGATTTAGTTAATAATAAGCGAGTAAATACTCATTTGCGTCCACCCAAGCGCAGCCCTACGGCTGAACTGTCCCGGTTGGCTCAGCTGGTGGAGCGACTGCTCCGGTGAAGCGGTGGTCCCGGGTTGGAACTCCGGACAAGGACGAACTTTTCTTTACTGCAAAGTTTCTGAAAAACCTGCATAGATTTTTTTAGTAGCCGTACGAATGCACTTGGGTGGATGCCAAAGAGTAATTACTCCTTTATTACAAATTTACTCCTCCTTGGGTGATTCCCCCTAACACTCGACCAAGTAGTAGTTACTCCATAAGTACTAAATACACACTGATAAAAATTAAGAATCACTGATTTTTTTTTTTAAAAATAGACGCTCAGTTTTACGTGCAATGTACCTTTGTACATAAGTTTCGCGGCCCGGAGGACAAAATGTGAGACGATAATTTTCGTCGCCAGGCAATTAATCAGCTAAAATATATCAATGAACTCTTCTGCCCACTGCGGATAGCGTTATTGCTCCTGTTGGAAACGTCGAGGAGGTCGTATTCCTAGACAACTCCATTTGGTAGAATTCTTGTTTAGTACGCGCGTTCCGAGATAATTGTCACCTTTCGTAATTACGAATTCCTGACAAGTGGCAGTCGACGCGAATCTCGTCCCTTGCGTGACGCTGCTTTTGAGTCGAGCTTTTTTTTAGAATTTAGATTGACGAAAGTGAAAGAGAAATGGTTATCACATTCACCGGTCGCCCAACACTGTTAGCAGATGAAGCTCCGTCACTGCGGGAAGAGTTGCGAACAGATAGACACTGCCATGTGCATGCAATAACGCGGATCGAGATGAAAACTCGGACGCGAATATCTCGGAACACACGCGTGCAAGAGAATTCTACGGAATGGATTTGCGTAAGGATATGGCTGTTTCTAAACCTAATATAAAAGTATCCCCGCTTAATACAGTCGCTAAAATGTACTAGTAAATATTAGTAAATTAGGAGCCTGAAGGTGACTGCTATCAACCTGCTTTGATTTTGTTTTTGTTTTGTTTAGGGGGTTTAACGTCCCAAGGCGACTCAGGCTATGAGGGACGCCGAAGTGAAGGGCTCCGGAAATTTCGACCACCTGTGGTTCTTTAACGTGCAGTGACATCGCACAGTACACGGGCCTCTAGAATTTCGCCTACATCGAAATTCGACCGACGCGGCCGGGATCGATCCTGCGTCTTTCGGGCCGGCAGCCGAGCGCCGTAACCGGTTACTCAGCCACCGCGGCAGCTCAACCTGCTTTGTGTCCCTATGGCTGTATAACTTAGGTGCCGACGTAAATTTCACGTACCTCTCCGTGCTTAATTTTAAGGAATCTGTAAAACATAATTCAGACCATTCTGTTTATCTTAATTAACTATATGTTTTTATATATAATTCATAGAAATGTTCAGTGAATAAATCACCCTGAGGTGAACAGCACCACAGCATTGAGCGACGTAATATTTTTTGCTGTTGAGAGAAATTAAAAAAGGCTAACAATAAAGCGCATGTTTCGCATGGTCACACGCTGAGTATCCAATCTCGGGCCTTAAGAATGACACCCCTGAGGATAATAAAAATTGGCGGTGGTTTGGCTCTGGTTAAACCTGGAGTGACGCGATAGCTACAGCTGGCCGAGTGGAACTTGGTCGCGTGACCAACCACGTGACGTACCACGTGATCAGCCACGGCGCCGCGCCGCCGGCAGCTGCTCCACACCACGTGACCAACCACGCGACAGCGTGGCGACGCAGCCAAATGGTGGCGGCGCCACGCCGAAGGCTCGAAATGCTACCGTAATGTAGCTATCGCTACAAAAAAAAAAAATGGAGGAACACTTAAGCTCCGCCTTAAAGACAATACGTTATAGCGTTGTGGGGCTCTACTGGCCCTCTTTAGCCGTTTAAACTGCGCGCGCTCTCTTCCAGCGGTCAGGTTCGTGTGCGGGCAGCGCAATTATATGTGACCGAACTGTTGATGGCCAGGTATGGCATGCGATCGCTGCGTTGAAGATAAGGGCAGCGAAAGAGGCGCGCGGGGGATTCCTGTGGAAGCGCTGCTAGGGCGTGGCACTCCAGGAGGATGAACCCTGAAGATAGAATAGCTGTTTGGCGTGAGTGGCTGCTACGCAAGCAGCCAGGTTCCATGCACTATCAGCGAGAAAGGTTTGAGGGCCGTGAGTTCTCGGAAAACATTTATTGCTCCATCTCGCTACCCAGTTGCCTGATATTTTTACCAGAGGAGGAAGCATGTAGGCATTTAATTACTTCATACAATATCAGGTTACTGGGGTAGCAAGGTGGAGCTACAATAAACGTTTTTCTGTCCGCCGTGGTGGCTGAGTGGTTATGGCGCTCGGCTGCTGACAGGAAAGACGCGGGTTGGATCCCGGCCGCGGCGATCGAATTTCGGTGGAGGCGAAATTCTAGAGGCCTGTGTACTGTGCGTTGTCAGAGCGCGTTTAAGAACCCCAGGTGGTCGAAATTTCCGGAGCCCTTCACTACGGCGTCCCTCATAGCCTGAGTTGCTTTGAGGCGTTAAATCGTCATAAAAAATAAATAAGTAAACGTTTTTTTCAAGAACTCACTTCTCGCCTCAGGGCATAAAGGTGATGTAATGATAGATGAGGAAGATGCTTAAATAAATGAAAAAAGGTGGTCTGATCTAATGAAATCAAGTAGTGAACAATGATATGGACCCTGTGTCCAGGCAATACAGGAATCCGGATGGTCCGGTGAGAGACCCACTGCCGCCAGGTGCCGAATTCTCTTCGGCTTCAGCGCCGGGCAAACCCACAACAGGTGGTGGATATCCGGCGAAGGTTCAGTCGGGTCCTGTGAAGCTGCGTACGAATAATTAATGGCGTAAGATGAAAATTCAGTAAATAAAAACCTGGAGAAATTCTACTCGCTTTTTTTTTATATTCAGCACGTTCGATCTCCGTTTATCAGTCACTAAAGAGGGACATCGCACTATGTTGCTCTCCTTCCGTGCGGGGTGTTGCTGAAAAAAAAGGGAGCGCGTAAGCCGTTTTGCATTTCATCGTGTACCGCAGTCAGATTATACAGTAATACCAAGTCCAGTCATCACGGCAAGGCTCCAAGCGAGGTATAGGATTCCGCGGGCGGAAATATATTAATTTTATGCCTTGCATCTAGCATAAGTAATCAAATTTGCGCTCGGAATTTTACAGCCAAACAGGGTTCACTCACAATGTATCAGTAAAAAATGCCGTCTGCACCTGGCTATGTTATGTATGCAATGTAATATCTATGTAATATACTTATGTAATGGCGGATCTGCAGCTGACTATGAAAAGTGGGGCTCAGTGAGACTGCTAGCTTCTCGTATGTAGCAATATTTAGTCGCTGTTTACAATGAATGTTTTCTTAAACAACATCGGAACTAATTTTGGCTGCCTTACTGCTTCTAGATCTGACCATATATAAAAAAATATCGTCATACTCAAAAGAATGCAGCTACAACTCGACGCCTTGAACGACAAAATTTTATTGCAATTGGACTTTTGCGATTAGCGACTATTGAACTTTACAAAGTATATCGAGGGGTGAGTTGGTAAGACATAGTGTTTGAACAAAGGACGACGCGTAGAGAATACCTCTCTTTACCTACGTCGCTTTACCTGTGTGCTGTCTCAATGCTACATTCTTCGTTGAAACATTACGGCTATTGAAGTAGTCGAGAAATTATCCTAGAAAAATCAGCCGAAGAATAAATATTTAGATGCACATTGAGCTGATTCAGACACAAATGTCGAACTCAAAAGTAGGGGCAAGTGGTCTAAAAAGTAAAAAAAAAAACATTTTCCGGACCGCTTTGGAGGCAACGAATAACCATCTTTGTCGTTGCAAAATTCAGCTGGCGCATTTGGTAAAATGTCTTGGCAGTGTGTTGCGAAGACTGTAAAGCACCACATAAACCCGCTCTCGTAATTTAGAAATCAAGTGGCCTACATAAAATACAATGTGAACAGTAAAATGAAACATATGCGAGCACGCACTGATGTCCCGGACATCCGAGATGAAAGTCTTGAGATCGGAACTGAGATACGATCATCCCACATCGTTGTCTGGCTCTTTGCTCCTGCTCTTAAAAACAAATAGACTGCATCAGGACCAACTAACCTGTAGCTTTTCACCTTTGAGGAGCGCGCGGCGAAACGGATGCCATGTTCGCCGAACGGCGGAGTACGTCCGGTCAAGGTTTCATTTTTCATCTCATTTCCTCGCGTCAGAAAATGGACAAAAAATGAGGCAAAATAGTTGGTGTTTAAAAAAAAAACAGATGGCGCAGACAGCCTAGGAGGGCAGACTTGAATTTTTGGTGGCAATTTCAAAATGTCGGTCACAGATGACGGATGTCCTACGGCAGAGTGAACAAAAAGTTAATCCGGTCCTACGCCAGCTGAGGACAACTTAACAACGAAAACTTCCTATTCTCATCCAGCCTCCTAACCTTCTGCCGCCCCCTGCTACGTTTGCCTTGTCTTGGAATCCAGTCCCTTACCGAAACGACCAGTGGTTACCTTGCCTTCGCATTACATGCCCTGCTCATGCTCATTTCTTCTTCATTTCGACTAGGATGCAATTAACTCGCCTTTGTTTTCTGATCAACTCCGCTGTTATTCTGTTTGTTAATGTTGCCTATTATTTTTCTTTCCATAGCCCGCTACCTTGTCCTCAATTCAAGCCGTGCCATTTACGTTAGCCTCCATGTTTCTGCTCCATAGCAGAGCACCGGTAAGGTACAGCTGTTATATGCTTTCCTATTGAGGGATATTGCTATACTGCCTATCATGATCAGACAGTGTTTGCCAAACGCATTCCTCTCCTTCGACACTCCTTACCATACTCGTAGTAGGTGTATTTTTGTTTCGATCATCCAAATAACCAGAAGTTGGACTGCCCATCAAGTAAACAACCAATACTTTAAGTGAATTCTCCAGAATTCGGGTCTCGGTCTCGGATCTTACGTATCAATCAGAATAATTCGACTGTTTACAAGTGAAGGTACATGATCCGAATTTAAATGTTCTCCATTTTTGCCAAAAACTGCGTTTTTTTTTTAGGAAATCAGCATGGTAGTAGTGGGGTGTCGAGCTTGCAGTAGAGGAAAAAAACTGCATAAAGACCGCCCACATCGGTGCCTGAGGAAACAGCAGTTTGAATATTTCCTTTCGGCAGATTAAAAAAAAAAACCCATTATGACACCATCAGCCGGAAGACAAAGTTCGGATATCAAATATGGCCACGTTAGTTTTGCCCTGCAAACTGCGCGCTTCAGAAAAAAGGCAGCCTCGATAGGGCTGGCGATAGGTTGCGTGCATAGGACCTCAAGCCTAGCTCGTTTCCTGCTGTCTTCCAGCGCTCTCAGAAAAGGGGCGTAAATCGGACGATGACCACATCAGAAGCATAGCGCTGTTTTTTGTGTCTTATGGAAGTTTCACGTGAAGTCGGAAGGAAGCGACTTTGCGTTCGTATTTTCCCGGCCATCTCTTCCCGTGCCGGAGTTGGCCCCGGGCTGTTGTGCAATCGTCTTGATGCCGCCTTAAGTCCCTTCCTGCCGGTCGGTGCCAAGTGGTGGTACTGGAGGCAACACTGGCACGAACGGTTGCATCACATACATATGCCGAGATAAAAGCGAAATATTCGTGCTGTTTATTTACTCTGACTGATCATCTCACTTACCAGGACGCAAACAACGTGCTTCGTCCGGCTTCGTTCCGACAGGCACCCACCATCACACGACACCCTGCGGCGTGTGTTCTGAGGCCCTCCTTACAGGAGAAACGAAGCGGAGGCTCGAGCTGAAGCGAGCAGAGAACTATGCACTCGTGGTGAACGAATACGCGTTTTACTCTAATAAGTAAAGCAGCGAGCTCGTGTGTCCTGGTAGGGCTTACTTTTTCTTGTGCGTTTAGAATAAGAAAAACGCTTTCCGACACAGTTCATGAGTGCAATATTTTATGCGTGATGTAGCCTGTTCGTAGATATTGATGTTTGACCTTCTATTCTAAACAGCCCCCGAACCGCTCCAAGCCTATTCGCGATGCGAGGCGTGGTAATAAGAAGAGCGGGAGTCTCCTTTGCTTTTCCTTTGTTCTCCAGAAATTGTGTAGTCATGCTTTCAGTGTAGAATGTGCCAAATTCTGAAACGTGCTTCGTGCTCTTGCTACGCACGAATACTCAGGGTTTCGACAACATGACTTGGGCTTGACACTTATGTTCGCATGGTTTGATTTTAGTCAGTCTTAATGAGTGCCTTTCCATACAGCGATGAGGGAACGCAGGCTTAGCAACCGCAGAAAAATAGTACCTGGAAATATTTTAGAGCGAAAGCTGTTAAGTACATGTTTCCCGTTTAGCGGCGTCGACGATGTCGTAATACCACGCGGCGCCGATTTGTCAGCATGCCGTGACGTAAATCATACTGTCTCTGCAACACGTCACGGACATGCGCCACTCTGAGTGGTCTGAACAAATTGACGTCATGAAAGAATGAAGTCATGAGCACTCCACAAGAGAATAAAAAAGTAATGACTGCACACAGTAATATTTACCAGTGCAAAGAGCTTTTGCTAGAGGTCACGTTACAAAGTGGCAACTGCACTGGTTTTTTTTTCTCCATAAATGTAATGTTTCGCCCGTACTAACCAGTATAAAGAATACTGAGAGGCGTACATACTTTGTCAAAAATTAAACACCTCACATGTACGCGTTTGCATAAAACGGCACGATTTTTTTCAGCTGTGTGGTGTATACGTGGCTGTAATTAAAAAAAATGTCAAATTTAATTGCTCAAGTAGCATGGCTATGCCTTGTTTTATAACCATATGTATAGCGTATCTGATTACTAGCAGGCGTAGATCTAATACAGGGTCTCTTTCATTGGTGATGCGAAGCAGCATCACTTTTGCCTTCAAAATTGGAGGACGCTTAAGACGCCTTTAAGAGTGAAACGGGACTGCGTGTTGCAGCGATGCCAGGGTGTTAGTAATGTACGCATCAGTATACAAAGACACTTCACGAAGTCAAAGATCATAACGCATTCACTAGGCCCACTTTTATTCAGTTCGAACCAACGGGCCTCCGTACCGTGTTCTGCGTGTGCTCGCCTGCCAGTCTGAAAGACCTGGGCTCAATTCTCTGTATCTCCAAATGATATTTTATTTCGAGGTTCTCGTGTTACAACGCCGACAACAGTCAGACCGAATTTTCTGCGACGCGAACTCCTTAAAGCTGTCGCATTAAAACAGTGTGGTTTCTGC